>RPOG01000603.1:129353-285907 GCA_008086565.1 Thalassoma bifasciatum | reverse complement strand
CTCCATTTGTTGTTCAGAGTTAAAATCATGTTGATGTAAAGTTTGTGAGTGTGTGTTGGTTTGTTAGTGAGTTACTCACCAGAGTTTATCAGTAAAAGCTTCAGATGAATTTGTCTTTGGAGAAAAGTCGTCTCAACCTCAGCTCTGCTCTGACTCTGAATGATTTTAAGTTTCATTTCTGGATGTTTAAGTTTCTCCTTCAGTTTTGCTCCTCCTCTTCTTATACGTGTTTTTATAATCATGGGTTATGATTATAGTAAAATCAGACCAGGAAAAAACAGACATTTATTTTTTAAGGATTCAAGGATTCAAGGAGTTTTGTTTGTCATTCAACCCATGTAAAACATTAATTTCAGTAGATCACATTTCAAAGTCAAAGTATAAATGTCTCAATTTTAATGACATGTAAAACCGTTGCCAGTGTAAACAAAGACTCTGATTTTCAGCCAAACTGCAGTTTCTAAAACCTCCACAAGAGGTCGACCTCAGCTTTCATGTTTTATCTCCTTATGAAAACACAACACAACCTGCACAATAATTTAGATGACCTCATATCCAAAGGATTATTTGACACTATAAGACATTAAATAAAACATTAGTCAGTTTGCTTTGAGCTCATCTCTTAAACTCAACCAGCAACTTTCAACAAAGTTTTACAGCTTTAAAAGAGATTTTTGATTCCTGTTTACATCCATCCATCACCTCAAAGCTTCATGAAAGAATGTTTAACAGTGTTAAGTTTCTTTTTAGGTATTTGGCAGCTTGATATTGTTTTTTTTCGTTGTAATATTTGCCACATGTAGCCACTTAGACCATTGGTGAGATCTATTTATTACCATGTGTCTTCATTCACATTCATGTTGCAACAGCAGAGGAACAGTCAGTGACTGTAAACAATCATTTTATGATTTCTGTTGAACCTTTACACAAAGAGAGCAAAGCTGACTAAAAAGAGAACACTGAGCACTGATGAAGCTGGTTTTGTTTGCACAAAGTCTTCAGACGAGAGCGTGGACAGTGAATACAACAAAAGTTTTACCCAGAAAGCTCAAATTTCACCCAGATGACAAGGTGGAGAAGTTAACCAGTGAATTTCTTAGTTTAATTCAAAATCAGGTGAGAAAAGAAACAACTTTTTTCTTTTACACTGTTCATCATTCATCTGTCTATGAGGGATCAAGTTATCAGGCAAAGACAAAAGGTGTGTGAAAGAGTTTTTTCCCTTTAATTGCAAGAAAAGAACAAATCAATTACAAAATTTCACTGCAATGGATTGAAAGAAAAAAAAACAATTAAAAAACTATGAGTCAACCAAGCAAATGAACTGAAGCTCCAACCTGACAAACATAATCAAACAAACAAAATGAGAAATAAAAGAGGTTTAAATGATTAAAGGACGAGTCCAACATAAACACACAAAGAGAAACTAACATGACTACAAACAAAACATCTAACAAACTCAGAAAAACACCATCAACTTATCAAAACAGAAAAACTAAATTGTGTTCACATGAGTTAGAAAACAACTTACAAATGCAATAAAAGTTATCGTTATAAGAAAAGAGTCTGTGATGTGGTTTTTCTAAACAGAAACAAAACGACTGTGTTAAAACTGAAGGAGTCCACACACAGACCAGGAGCTTGATTAGGAGGAGACGACTTTTTAGAGTTGATAGTGGAAAGATGTGATGAATGTTTCACATCTTTGGGGCTAAAAAGCTGCAGAATTATTTTTTTGTGTTCTCCTGCAGTTCCTCTGATCACCACAGGATGGCGCCTGTTACACACATGCTGAGAGAGAAACTGCTGCTTTTATTCTACTGATGCTGAGGATCACATTTAACCAATTTAGGACCCTTTAAACACATTTACCACCTTTAATCTGAATAGAGGTAAAATAAAAACAAAATTTGATGGACAGCAGAGATGATCAGAGGAGCTGAGTTTTTATCTCCATTATTAAGGTTTGGACTAATGAAAGGGAGGAGTTTCTCAGTGAAGGAGCAGCCAGTGAAGGAGTAGATCAGAGCTGCAGCATCAACGTCATAGAAAGAGACCAGACCCTCCTCATAATCCACAAACACCCCCACCTTCTCAGGAACAGACTGAAGAGAGAGACGGACTGAGGGACCAGCAAGAGCTTTGTACTCATTTTCATTTCGTAACCATATCGTCCAGTAACCGTCCTGAGGAGACAGAGTGATTTCTCCCTTCCTGTTGATCGACTCTTTGGCGACTCCTAAAATCCACTCAGTCTTTCCTTTAACCTGAACCTCAAAGTAAAATCTGCCTGAAGAGAAACTCTGCTTTGCTAAAACACAGGGAGCAACAAATCTCTTTGGATTGCATGGAAAATTCTTCTTAACATCACTGTGATAAACTTGTTTTCCATCATCAGACAGGATGAGATGGACATGAGCTGTATCAGGATCCAGAGTCAGATCCACCTCAAACTGTTGGACTCTCTTCAGCTCAGTTTCAAACAGCTCCTCCATCTGTTTCCTGAGTGATCCCTGCTCCACAGCTCTCACCACAATTGCCTCATATGAAGGTGGATGAACTCTGACTCTGGTCCAGTCCTTGGTGGGTGGAGCAGGGTTCAGAGACCTGAAGTTCTGGAGGAGGTGGAGGTGGTCTTCACAGCGTGACAGCTGCTCCACCTCAGAGCTTCTCTTCTCCAGCTCAGAGATTTCCTGTTGCAGCTCTTTGATGAAGCCTTCAGCCTGTTTCTGCGTCTCTCTCTGCTTCATTTTCACCAAGTGGATAAACTGGTTTTGGCTTCTGTGAACACGATTTTCCAGAACGGTGAAGACCTGAACACCCTCTACCGTCTCTCTGTCTGCATTCTTATCACTGAGCTCCACTGACTGTTTGATCTCTTCAATCTTCAGTCGTCTCTTCTGGATCATCTGCTGAATGTCGGCCTCTGTCTTCTCCAGCTCGACCTTCTTTCCTTCATATTCTTCTTTCAGAGGAACAACATCATGAGTTTTATGGTCTTTCACACTGCACAGCACGCAGATTAGCGTCAGGTCGTCCTTACAGAACAGCTCCAGCGGTTTGTTGTGCTTCTCACACATCCTGTTCTCCAGTCCTGACATTTTCAGATCCATGAAATAATAAGCAGCCAGAATTGTCAGGAAAGGAATAATTAAGAACATCAGGGCCTTCAGTTTGGTTCCAGTGCAGATGTCACAGGAAACTTCTCCTGGTTTGGAAACTTGTTGCTCTGAGCTGCTGCTGGTTTCCTGTTGAGCTGACTGTCTGAACTGAGCGACCATCTCAGAAATAAAAGTGTTCACCTTGAATTCAGGTCTTTTTTTGAACACATTGTTGCAGTTTGGACACTGACTGTTGGTGCTGGTTTCCCAGTTTTTAGTGATGCAGGATTTGCAGAAGTTGTGTCCACATGGGATGGAAACAGGATCAGTGAACACATCCAGACAGATGGAGCAGAGGAACTGATCTTCAGTCAGCAGACAGTTGGCAGCAGACATTTCTACAACCTGAGGAGTGAAGAGAAAGACTGATGAGTTACTTAAAGTGCCATACTGTAATTATTGCAATCAAATTTGTCGTATCAGGATGACTAAAAAATGTCTCAGAGAGGTTGAACTGAAAACTTTATAGCTCGGAGAAATGCACCATACCTTGAATTTGCTTTGAAACAAAGTAGACAAATCAGAGGAGAGAGGGGAGAGGAGAGAGGAGACTGATCAGAGGAGGGAGGAGACTGATCAGAGGAGAGAGGAGACTGATCAGAGGAGAGAGGAGAGAGGAGAGTGATCAGAGGAGAGAGGAGACTGATCAGAGGAGAGAGGAGAGAGGAGACTGATCAGAGGAGAGAAGAGAGAGAAGACTGATCAGAGGAGAGAGGAGACTGATCAGAGGAGAGAAGAGAGAGAAGACTGATCAGAGGAGAGAGGAGACTGATCAGAGGAGAGAGGAAAGAGGAGAGTGGAGACTGATCAGAGGAGAGAGGAGAGAGGAGACTGATCAGAGGAGAGAGGAGACTGATCAGAGGAGAGAGAAGACTGATCAGAGGAGAGAGAAGACTGATCAGAGGAGAGAGGAGACTGATCAGAGGAGAGAGGAAAGAGGAGAGAGGAGACTGATCAGAGGAGAGAGGAGACTGATCAGAGGAAAGAGGAGACTGATCAGAGGAGTTTTACATCTTATTATTATTTACAGTTTCACTCCTCTTTTTGACTGATGGACAGTCATGGACACAGATCCTGCCAAAAACTCTGCTCTACAATATTAAACTAAGCAGCAGGGGCGAGGCTTTGTGACACAAACAGGAAACACTTTGTCGACCAGACTGTCCCAAATCATTTTGGCGTTTGTGGTCCAGGCAGGATATGAAGTCTGCAGCTCCTGAACTCAGACACAGTTTGAGATTCATCCTGTGCTGCAGGTAAAGGGGGAGGAGCCTATTAGACTCTTTAGTCTGACACACCTGAGCAGGCTGGAAACAGAGGGTTATAAACCACAGCAAACACACTCACAACCACAGTTTAATTATTCAGTGGCACGTGTTGTTTCAGTGAATCTTTTATTAAAACTTTGAAATTATGTGTGGCTTCTTTTTCAGTGATAAACTGTTGAGGCAGGTTGTTACAGCAGAAAGATAAACCAGGATTGATTCTGAATGTACGGACACAAGTAAAGCTCTGCTGTGGTGTGTGTTTAGTCTTCATTGCTTCACTGCTGACAACTCAAAGCAACACAAGGCAACGATGGAGCAACTTTTTTTAGTAGTAAATGAATGTAAGAAGACTTTTCATCAATCCTGGTTTTGGAGCCAAAGTCCTGTGATTTAAATCAAATTTCTCAGTTTAAAGTCTGAATTTCTGAAAAAAAAAAGAAAATTCATATTTCCAAAACCATTTTGTTGTCCTGTCTCCATTTTCTGTTTTAACGTCTAAATTCTCTGCTGTTGCACAGGTGAGTAAACAACCTCAGATTCCAAAAGGTGTTGGCACAGTTTCTCATCGCTATGTAGCTGAACCTGTTTATCCAGAGTTTTCTGAGTCATCATGAAACGAGTTCACTGCTTTATCGAGGACATTTATGCACAAACAAACTCAATCACTGGATTTTAAACTTTATAACTTGTTACAATCACAGAAATAAAACAGAATCAGTGAGTAAAACAGATAAAGATCAAACAAACTGTGATTAAAGTTCTTTCAAGTTTAACAAACTACTTCTTGTTCACTTTAACCTCCATTTGTTGTTCAGAGTTAAAATCATGTTGATGTAATCAAACACTCACACACAACCAAACAATCACTCAATGAGTGGTCTCAAATAGTCATTTTCGAAGTCTACTTAAACAGAAACCTCTTTTCAGCAGAGTTGGAGTCGAGACGAGACTGAGACTTACTAAAATTCAAAGTAAAGACCTACAAATTCTTTCTCCTCCTTCAGTTTTGCTCCTCCTCTTCTTATACGTGTTTTTAAAATCAGGAGTTATGATTACAGTAAAATCAGACCAGGAAAAAACAGACATTTATTTTTTAATTTCAGTAGATCACATTTCAAAGTCAAAGTATAAAAGTCTCAATTTTAATGACATGTAAAACCGTTTCCAGTGTAAACACTGACTCTGATTTTCAGCCAAACTGCAGTTTCTAAAACTTCCACAAGAGGTCGACCCCAGCTTTCATGTTTTATCTTCATGTTTTATCTCCTTATGAAAACAACACACAACACAACCTGCACAATAATTTAGATGACCTCATATCCAAAGGATTATTTGACACTATAAGACATTAAATAAAACATTAGTCAGTTTGCTTTGAGCTCATCTCTTAAACTCAACCAGCAACTTTCAACTAAGTTTTACAGCTTTAAAAGAGATTTTTGATTCCTGTTTACATCCATCCATCACCTCAAAGCTTCATGAAAGAATATTTAACAGTGTTAAGTTTCTGTTTAGTATATTCCTGTTTATAACTTCTTAAAGCAACACCACGTAAAATATCAGTGATCAGTTTAAAGAGGGGGTCTCATGCTCCCTGCTCCACAAACCCCCTTCATTCTGATTGGCTTATTATCTTATATTATATTATCTGATATCGAGCATATTGACACAAAAATCTAAACACGTTTAGTTTGAAACTTCTGCATTGGTGCTTTATGTCCATGTGTGGAAAAGATCATATTCCCACTTTAAGAATTTAAAGATTAAAAAGATGTGTCCATCAATAATTTACCACAAAAATATAAAAGTTAAAATACCAAGAGTCGGAGAGAGGACTCTAACACATGTTTCACCTCTGACTGGAATAAAAAAAAACAATGGTCACATCCTGGATCCGTCCTGTTTTTTGTTATTATAATAAGGGGGTGGATCTTGCACCTGTACCAGTCCCTGACAGGTGCTGTTATCTGGATCCGCCCTGTTTTTAATGTCACATGATTTTTGAAGTGAAGGTAAAAGTTCACTTTTAAAAGCTGTCGTCTCCAGAAGCGTCTGTGTGTCTTTGTGCTGAGAGAATCCACTGAAATCATCGATTTCCTTCAACCCAAGAGCAGAATCTCTGTCCTACACCGGTGAGTGACAGATTATAAACATAATCTGCATTTTTCCTGATCCTCATGACAGATTAAATCAAACCAAAGTGACTTCACTCCATAAAGTTCCTGTAGTTAAAGTGTATTCAGTCACAGACTCAGTTTAACCCTCTGGGGTCAAGGGGTCAGTGGCCGTTTTTGCCTACTTTTGATTTTACCTTCATATTTCACCTTAAAAACTGTTTGCCTGGCCTTGCTTGGTATCCTTCTTTTCAGCACAACCCCACCTGTTTGAATGTACTCATATCTACTCATTTTTACAAACTGTGTGAGCACACTGGACATAAAATTGCAAAATTTTACAAAATCCGAGTAAGAAAAAGTTTGATTTTTTTGCTCTAGGGACCACAAGCATTTGTAACGAATCATTTTCATAACTTAAAATGTGTTTTATGTTACATTTACAATTTTTTGTTACATTTATAATTAGTAATTTTTGACATTATATGTTGACAAACGTATTTTTACTTCCTTTAAAGGTCCGCTTTTTGCACAACTATTTACAACTATTACAAACCATCAGGAGCCACACCCACAGACATACGTAAAAAATAATTTTCATAACTTAGAATGCAAATTTGAATTATAAATTCTAAAAAAGTCCAAATTTAGAAAAAAAAACTTCTTATATATTACTATTTACATAAAATAAAGGGAATATCCAGGCGTTTTTGTACAACAATTAACAACTAACTACAAACCATCAGTAGTTACAAAAATATTTCTGTTTTAATAGACACGGTGTGTCTGGGGGTTCAATCTACGACACACGTGTGTAGGAGTAGGAGGAAAGTTAGGAGTAAGTTTTGTTTTCTGTCTAGTTGGTCTCTATACTCAAAGTCCTCACTCCTTCTCTTGGACCTGTCTCTCATCCAAACACAGTAAATCTCACAAATCTGCCTCAATTTCACTCAAAATCTTCCCAACACTCATAGAAACCATACAATTTTTGTGATTGGCTGATGTTGTGCACTTTCACCCAATAGGAAAATAGTATAGTGTTTTTGTGCATGTGTGTGCGTGTGTGTATGTGTGTGTGTGTGTGTGTGTGGGAGAGAGAGAGAGAGAGAGATATTTGTTTGCTAGGGCTTCAACAGAATCACTACTTTTTACCGTCTCATGCTGCACCGAACGCCACAATAGTCAATAAAAAGTTGGGCATATATGATTCATGATATCTCTGGATTTACTTCACTTATCTACACAATTCAAAAACTGGCAAATAGTTTTATATCTACACTTTCAACACAAGTTGAAACCGTGATTCAGCGAGGCTGCTTCTTGCTCCCACTTTGTCTTAAAGTCGGTCACATCATTTGGACGCACCTGCACGTCCATCGACCCCCAAGGGTTAAAGTGACAGCAAACATTTCCTGCTCTGCTCCACGTTTTAACACTGACATCAAACTTCAGGTTAATGATCAGTAATAAGACAGATCAGAGATACAGGTGAACTCATAAAGTCCTGCACTAAGTGAAAGGATCAGCTGCTCCACAACAAAAATTCTGACTTTGTTCCAGAAGTTTTCAGGCTTGTCTCTGTGCTGTTTGGCGTATTGTAAGTGTAGAAATGTCTTTCTTCAGCCCATTTTTCCTCAAGTGCCTCCTTATTGTGCATCTTGAAACAGCCAGACCACATTCTTTCAGAGAGTCCTGTATTTCAGCTTAAGTTATTTGTGGGTTTTTCTTTGCATCCAGAACAATTTTCCTGTCAGTTGTAGCTGAAATGTTTGTTGGTCTACCTGACTGTGGTTTGGTTTCAACAGAATCCCTCATTTTCCACTTCTTCATTAGAGTTTGAACTCTGCTTATTGGCATCCTCAGTTCCTTGGATATCTTTTTATATCCCTTTCCTGTTTTATACAGTTGGATTCACTTTTACAGCAAATTCAAGGTACGGTGCATTTCTTCGAGCTTCAAAGTTTTCAGTTCAACCTCTCTGNTAAGAATGCAGACAGAGAGACGGCAGAAGGTGTTCAGGTCTTCACCGCTCTGAAAGAAAGTGTTGAGAGAAGCCAAAACCAGTTCATCCACACGGTGAAAATGAAGCAGAGAGAGACGCAGAAACAGGCTGAAGGCTTCATCAAAGAGCTGCAACAGGAAATCTCTGAGCTGGAGAAGAGAAGCTCTGAGGTGGAGCAGCTGTCACGCTGTGAAGACCACCTCCACCTCCTCCAGAACTTCAGCTCTCTGAACGCTGCTCCACCCACCAAGGACTGGACTGGAGTCAGAGTTCATCCACCTTCATATGAGAGGACTGTGGTGAGAGCTGTGGAGACGCTGGAGGAGACGATCAGGGAACAGATGAAGAAGCTGATTAAAGCTGAGCTGAAGAGAGTCCAACAGTATGAGGTGGATCTGACTCTGGATCCTGATACAGCAAATCCCTGGCTCGTTATCTCTGATGATGGAAAACAAGTTCATGACAGTGATGTATATAAGTATCTTCCATACAATCCAGAGAGATTTGATACTTGTCCCTGTGTTCTAGCAAAGCAGAGTTTCTCTTCAGGCAGATTTTATTTTGAGGTTCAGGTTAAAGGAAAGACTGACTGGGATTTAGGAGTCGCCAAAGAGTCGATCAACAGGAAGGGAAAAATCAAACTGTCTCCTCAGAATGGTTACTGGACGATAGTGTTACGAAATGAAAATAAGTACAAGGCTGGTGCTGGTCCTGGAGTCCGTCTCTCTCTTCAGTCTGTTCCTGAGAAGGTGGGGGTGTTTGTGGATTATGAGGAGGGTCTGGTCTCTTTCTATGACGTTGATGCTGCAGCTCTGATCTACTCCTTCACTGGCTGCTCCTTCACTGAAAAACTCCTCCCTTACTTTAGTCCATCTCTCAACAATGGTAAAAACTCAGCTCCTCTGATCATCTCTCCTGATGATTGAATTTTTTTTTTTTTTTACCTCTATTCAGATTAAAGGTGGTAAATGTGTTTCAAGGTCCCAAAAGTGGATAAATGTGATCCTCAGCATCAGTAGAATAAAAGCAGCAGTTTCTCTCTCAGCATGTGTGTAACAGGCGCCATCCTGTGGTGATCAGAGGAACTGCAGGAAAACACACAGAGAAATAAATCTGCAGCTTTTAAGCCCCAAAGATGTGAAACATTCATCACATCTTTCCACAATCAACTCTAAAAAGTCGTCTCCTCTTAATCCAGCTCCTGGTCTGTGTGTGGACTCCTTCAGTTTTAACACAGTTGTTTTGTTTCTGTTTAGAAAAACCACATCACAGACTCTTTTCTTATAACAATAACTTTTATTGCATTTTGTAAGTTGTTTTCTAACTCAGGTGAACACAATTTAGTTTTTCTGTTTTGATAAGTTGATGGTGTTTTTCTGAGTTTGTTAGATGTTTAGTTTGTAGTCATGTTAGTTTCTCTTTGTGTGTTTATGTTGGACTAGTCCTTTAATCATTTAAACCTCTTTTATTTCTCATTTTGGTTTGTTTGATTATGTTTGTCAGGTTGGAGCTTCAGTTCATTTGCTTGGTTGACTTATAGTTTTTTAATTGTTTTTGATCCCTCATAGACAGATTACTGATGAACAGTGTAAAAGAAAAAAGTTGTTTCTTTCCTCACCTGATTTTGAATTAAACTAAGAAATTCACTGGTTAACTTCTCCACCTTGTCATCTGTGTGAAATTTGGGCTTTCTGGGTAAAACGTTTGTTGTATTCACTGTCCACGCTCTCGTCTGAAGACTCTGTGCAAACAAAACCAGCTTCATCAGTGCTCAGTGTCCTCTTTTTAGTCAGCTTTGCTCTCTTTGTGTAAAGGTTCAACAGAAATCATAAAATGATTGTTTACAGTCACTGACTGTTCCTCTGCTGTTGCAACATGAATGTGAATGAAGACACATGGTAATAAATAGATCTCACCAATGGTCTAAGTGGCTACATGTGGCAAATATTACAAAGAAAAAAAACAATATCAAGCTGCCAAATACAATGTTTTTACATCTACCAGATTCATAAAAGCCAAAGTAAATCACTCATTCCTTTTTTCTTTTTTTTTTGACAACAGCCTATGTAGGTAATGTGGATGTAAATTTTCCATCAGCTTTTAAAAAAAGAAAAAAATCATTAAACAATAACTGTTGGTGTAAGATTGAAAATTAAATATAGTGATTTTGCTGTAATACATTTCTAAATCTTTAAAAATTTCATAAAAACAGGTCCTTGAAATCTTTTTGTTGTTTCTCTAAATTAATTATAAATGTTCCATGAACCATTAAAAACAATGAAAGGATCAAAAACTCACAAAAACATTTGCAACCACTTGAAATAACTCCTCGCTAAAGTGAACACTGTCCCCTCCTCTTGCTTAGTCGTATATCTATTTTATTTTATTTTTTTATCTAATTTAACTCATCTAGTTGTATTTTACCTGTAACTTCATCACTGATTGATATAAATGCTTCATCTGGTAATCTCTTTGCATTTTAATAACTGAAATGCCAAAATGTTCACACGGTTTGTTTTCTATATTTATGATAAAGTTAAACATTAACAAAAAAATGCATCAGCTCCAATTTCTGAAACAGAAACATAGAGTAACAAACTACAAAACACTCATACCACAGACTACTTTTATCTGTTGTATGTTGTAGGCAGTTTGGAAAACAGTCAATATTTTTCAGATGTGACTGGAGCAGATGAGACAAAAACTTCATAATTTACAAACAAAGTCACACTTTGATATGGGAAAGAATAATCAAAAGAGTTTTATTTACAAAGTTAAAGTAAAAAAACAAACAAAGAAAAACAAACACAAGCAGTTAAATCCACTAAATCAGGTCACATTTTCTCTGTTTCTCTGTCTTTAAGATGAAAGCTTAGAGAAACACTTCAAAGTTTGGTATCTTGATGCTCCAGAGTCCATTAGCGCTGGATTTCCTTTGTGTCCTCACTAAACCCAGACCCTCCAGGTGTGGATCCTTCAGCTTCCAGCAGCAGAGTGTTAGTGGAAGAAGCTGTGGATGTGCTGAGCTGCAGCCTGCCCCACCATGGGCTCCAGCTCAGAGGGGGCAGCGTTGCAGAGCTGCCTGATGCTGGAAAAGTGCTGCAGCAGAGCCAGCGCTTTGACCCTGCCCACCCCAGGGACCTGCTGCACCAGAGCCAGGACCTGAGGCTCCAACAGCCCGGACACCGTCCTCCTTCTGAAGGGGTTCTCTCTGTTCTCCCCCAGGACCTGGAGAGCATCAGAACAGGGCGGGAAATCAGAACCAGGAAGGACAGCTCAGTCTGACACACAGAGACCAGGTTTGAGTCTGAACTATTGTTTGTGTTCACGTCACTTTGGACAAAAGCTTCTGTTCGTATCAGCTGCCAAACTAAAGCCTGGCTCACACTACAGGATTTTAAAAACTTATAAGATTCAGAAATGAGGTTAAATCACAAACATGAGGGGGATTCAAACCGATTATCTTATCTTAAATCGTAAAGTTAAAAACACACAAACAGTTTCTGGTCATCTTTTTGCTTCTGTCACATTTTCACTCTCTGTGTTCACATTTTTCTCTACAAAGTCCCGCGCCTCTACGGGTTCAGGTAAATTTTTTTCTTTCTGCCTTTAATTGGATAGGGGAGGACAGTGGATAGAGTATGAAACGGGGGAGAGAGTGGGGAATGACATGCGGGAAACAGGCCACAGGCGGGAATCGAGCCCGGGCCACCCGCTCAAGGGTGAACCTCATGGTGCGCGGCCATATCCACTCGGCAATCTGTGCCCCAGGTAAAATTTAACAGATTTTTGAAGTGCAAATACATGGTGCATGCTCATCATTTAAAGCTTGATGAAAGCATGCAAAAATGCATTTTTTAAAAGAATTTATTTAGAGAAAAATGTTGATTTTCTGTATAATTTCAAAGAGGACATGAGAACAAAGGCGACAAACATCTGTCATCTTTTCTACTCTGTTAAAATATGTTTTTTTCTTTTCTTTAAACCTTTATTTGTTCCACACATGAGAGTTCAGAATCACTTCTAATCACCAGGTATACAAGGAATTTGTTTTGGTAAACTGTGCTCTCTAGTACAGGCAATAGTAAGGCGTAAAAGGAAAATAATATTAATAGTAATAACATACAGGATATTATCAACAACTATAAACAAAAGAATAACAAAAAGACGACTGATATTTACAGGCTAAAAGAAATAATAGTGCAGTGGTGAGTAGTGCAAGGATGCAGATATTAATGAGGTAGTTTTACAAAAGTTGCAGTGATAGTTAAATAACGACAATAAATAATAAAAGACTGAACATTCTGCTGTTACATTCTACTGAGTTTACAACAATACACTATCTAATAATGCACACATTTATTTAACAGTTGAAATTGACACCCTACATGACTGAAAAGGAGCAGCTGGGAGAATAAAATTCTTATTTTTGTCTGCCCCCATTCTGGACTCAAAACTTCAACATGTTTCGCCACCATCACGTCACTTATGATACATTCAGGTACTCTGGGAAACTCGAGAATCTGACGCCTTTTTTTTCAGGTTTTGGATTGGTGAAATGGTTTGTAAATGCCAGTCACTGAAAAGTAAGTGTCGTACTTGAGTGGGTCTCCCAAGGGTTGAAAATGTTCAAATATTTATATATAAAAAAGTGTCCTGAGAAAGCATGTATGGTCTCTGTATTTAAGGGGTCGGAGGTGGGGTTTTTAAAAGTGGACCCTGGAAAAGGTCAGGAACAGCTGTTTTAGAGCAGTTAAGAGGAGCAACAGCTTCTCACCATCTGAGCGATGAGCTGCGAGGCCTCACTCTGCCCGTTCACCGGCAGCAGAGTCAAACCCAGGTCAAACACCACGAACTTCTGCACGGAGGGGAAGTACTGCTCACTGAGCCGGGTGTTCTCCACCAGCACCAGCTCCTGGAAACTGCTGCTGCTCTGAGGAACACAAACACACACACACACACACACACACACACACACACACACACACACACACACACACAGAGCTCTTAATACAGAGACTTTCAGCTTCACGGCTCCATCAGAGACTCACACTCACGTTTCTGTAGCGAACCAGTTTCCTCTTGTAGCCGTTTCCTGCTATGATGTCGCACTCGGACACGTAGAGGATGGAGCTTTTGTTTGGCAGGTGGAAATCTGCGACACCCAGGTCGTTCTCAAAGAGGAGTTTCACACCTGCACCTGCACAAGAAGTAAAACTGATTCATGAGGTCAGTTTCTTTTTGCTTCCATCATTATCTGAAAACACTTTGAAAATCATTTTATCATTTTCCTTGCACAGTTTGAATCTAAATGTGTATATACTTTTCTTCCTTTTGTACAAAGGTTTCATGTATATCTAATTTTAAATACTCAATATTTGTGTTTATGTATTTGATATTTTATGTTTATTCATTTTTGTGTTTGTACAGAGAGGGCACAGTTAAAATTACAGAAAAATATCTTGTATGCGTCTTAAAAATACTTGGCAATAAAAGCGATTCTGATTCTGATTCTGATTCCTTATTCATGTGCACTGACACCTGCATTCATTGTGTGAACTTTATTTAAGTGTAAAGTTTGGGAGCCTCATTATTGAAGCTGTGATCCTTATAGTGATTAAAGTGGAAGAATTTTCTCATGGGTGAAGAAAATAGAAAAATCAATTTATGGACTTATTATAAAATCAGCTTTTTGGTTCACGGATAGGTTTAGAAAATAGAAAATAAAAGAAAATTTTGAGATGAAAAGTCAAAATGTACAGATAAAAAGCCAAAACCTGAAAATAAACAGTCAGAACTATCAGGATAAGTTAAAATTTCATGATCAAAAGTCAAAATTTTGTAATTAAAAAGTCTAAATTTAGCTCAAATGTCATAAATTTCAGTAAGACAGCCAACATTTTAAGATGTACAGTTAAAAATTTGCTATTGAAGCTCAAAATCATACGAGTCAAGTCAAAATGATGAGATTAGTTATCAAAATGCAAACTTTTAGCTTAGTTAGTTCACTCATTAAGCTCAAATTTTTACCTCAATATGGCCAAAAAAAATCTCGATTAAGCCATTTATATATTTTTAACTGGCAGAAAAAGTCTTATATACATTATTAATGCTTGGAAAATGTTCACTTTAAACAGTAAAAGGGTGTTTTAAATATATGTTTGGGTAATGCAGCTACTAGTCATCTGTTGTTGTTTTATTTTGAAAAATTAATTTATGGACTAATTATAAAATCAGCTTTTTGGTTCACGGATAGGTTTAGAAAATAGAAAATAAAAGAAAATTTTGAGATGAAAAGTCAAAATGGACAGATAAAAAGCCAAAACCTGAAAATAAAAAGTCAGAATTATGAGGATAAGTTAAAATTTCATGATCAAAGGTCAAAATTTTGAGATGTACAGTTAAAAATTTCGAATAAAAGGTCAAAATCAAACAAATCAAGTCAAAATGATGAGATAACATATCGAAATTCCAACTTTTATCAAAGTTAGTTCACTCATTAAGCTCAAATTTTTACCTCAATATAGCCCAAAAAAATCTTGATTAAGCTTTTTATATATATATATTTAACTGGTGGAAATAGTCTTATATACATTATTAATGCTTGGAAAATGTTCACTTTAAACAGTTAAGGGGTGTTTTAAATATATGTTTGGGTAATGCAGCTACTAGTCATCTGTTGTTGTTTTATTTTGAAAAATTAATTTATGGACTAATTATAAAATCAGCTTTTTGGTTCACGGATAGGTTTAGAAAATAGAAAATAAAAGAAAATTTTGAGATGAAAAGTCAAAATGGACAGATAAAAAGCTAAAACCTGAAAATAAACAGTCAGAACTATGAGGATAAGTTAAGATTTCATGATCAAAAGTCAAAATTTTGTAATTAAAAAGTCTAAATTTAGCTCAAATGTCAAAAATTTCAGTAAGACAGCCAACATTTGAAGATGTACAGTTAAAAATTTGCTATTAAAGCTCAAAATCATACGAGTCAAGTCAAAATGATGAGATTAGTTATCAAAATTCAAACTTTTATCTAAGTAAGTTCACTCATTAAGCTCAAATTTTTACCTCAATATGGCCAAAAAAAATCTTGATTAAGCTATTGATATATTTTTAACTGGCGGAAATAGTCTTATGTACATTATTAATGCTTGGAAAATGTTCACTTTAAACAGTAAAGGGGTGTTTTAAATAAATGTTTGGGTAATGCAGCTACTAGTCATCTGTTGTTGTTTTATTTTGAAAAATTAATTTATGGACTAATTATAAAATCAGCTTTTTGGTTCACGGATAGGTTTAGAAAATAGAAAAATAAAAGAAAATTTTGAGATGAAAAGTCAAAATGTACAGATAAAAAGCCAAAACCTGAAAATAAACAGACAGAACTATGAGGATAAGTTAAAATTTCATGATCAAAAGTCAAAATTTTGTAATTAAAAAGTCAACATTTTGTAATGTAAAAGTCTAAATTTAGCTCAAATGTCAAAAATTTCAGTAAGACAGCCAACATTTTGAGATGTACAGTTAAAAATTTGCTATTAAAGCTCAAAATCATAGGAGCCAAGTCAAAATGATGAGATTAGTTATCAAAATTCAAACTTTTATCTTAGTTATTTCACTCATTAAACTCAAAATTTTGCCTCAATATGGCCAAAAAAACTTGACAAATCTATTTATATATTTTAACTGACGGAAAAAGTCTTATATACATTATTAATGCTTGGAAAATGTTCACTTTAAACAATAAAAGGGTGTTTTAAATAAATGTTTGTGTAATGCAGCTACTAGTCATCTGTTGTTGTTTTTTTTTGAAAAATAATTTATGGACTTATCATAAAATCTGGTTTTTGGTTCACGGATAGGTTTAGAAAATAGAAAATAAAAGAATATTTTGAGATGAAAAGTCAAAATGGACAGATAAAAAGCCAAAACCTGAAAGTTAACAGTCAGAACTATGAGGATAATTTAAAATTACATGATCAAAGGTCAAAATTTTGAGATGTACAGTTAAATATTTCGAATAAAAGGTCAAAATCAAATAAATCAAGTCAAAATTATGAGATTACATATCGAAATTCCAACTTTTCTCTAAGTTAGTTCACTCATTAAGCTCATTTTTTACCTTAATGGAATCAAAAAATCTTGATTAAGCTAATTATATATATTTAACTGGTGGAAATAGTCTTATATACATTATTAATGCTTGGAAAATGTTCATTTTAAACAGTAAAGGGGTGTTTTACATAAATGTTTGGGTAATGCAGCTACTAGTCATCTGTTTTGTCTTTTTTTAGAATAGTCACTCTTAGTTTACAGGCTCAAAAAAATCTTTTCCAGCTGCTCAGATGAAACTTTAATCACCTTTTAAGCTCTGAATGAGTGAAGAGTTTCTCCATTTGTCGCTGGAAATGATGTGTCCGTAAGGAGGAACCGCGTTCACCACAACAGACGCTTTAGTCTCCATTACGTCACAGAAACAAGCGTTAAAGTCCCAAACTGTTACTGAAAAACACTGAAATAAAACAGGATCGAGCTCATGAGGAAGTTTCACTTTTGTTTTGTTTACAAAAACATCTTCTTCTTCGTTTATGCTTTCAACAAGCACAGAAGACGGAGATCCTTCCTTATCGCCCCCTGTCGGTTTAGAGGTGGAATTACACCTTCCACATCTTATTACGTGAAAAGAATATTCATTCATTTTAGCCATATGGTGACTACGAAAAACAAATAAGGTGTAACATAATTTATTTACAGTAAAAAATAATCATCCTGTACAAAAAAGTATCTCATTTAAACAGGATATTCATTTATTTTTGACTGTCCTGTTTTTATAAGATACTATCGCGTAAAAATAAGTCATTTCTTAATAAATCGAATTTTATATTATCTGTCTCAAAATTTCGTCCTTATTAATTCAAAATTTCGACTTTGATCTAAAAACTTCGATTTAATAAATGCAAAATAAATAAATAAATAAATTAATTAATTAATTAATTGATAAACCCCCAACAAATCAAGTTATATTAATTTTTTTTAATTGGCGGGGAATTGGCTTTCATACAAAATAATATGAAAAATAATAATGAAAATAAATGATAATTAAATTACGGCATAAAACAAAAAAAAAATCAAATTTTTTTTATTTACAGTGGCATCAAAATTTTGTCCTTTAAATTCAAAATTTCGACTTTTTATTTCAAAATTTGATTTAAAAAAAAAACAACAACACAACAAGTTTTATTCCTTTTTATTTTTTTTGGCGGAAATTGGCCTCCAGACAAAATAATGAGAAAAACAAAAAGAATAAAAATCACAGTCCCTTTTCTATAGCGCCACCTGTCGGTCAGAGAAAGACTCGGTGACCAACCGCTCTCAAGTAAGCAACTGCTACTTTTGACATTTTTACTATTAATGAAAATACAATAATGATGAAAAAGAAAATTAGAAACTCGGTTTTGAAGTCTCGTTTCATGAAGGTGAAGTTGTAAAATCTCGCGAGGTTTCAGGGACTGTTAGTTAACGGTCAGGAAAAAAAGGAGGTAGCTAAAATGCTAAAACCGGCTTTTCTCCTGTAAAATATAACTTAAACTGCGAATTAAAGTCAGCTCTTTATTTTCTTTGGTGTTTTAGGACTGAAGGGTGGATCTACGAGCTCACACGATGCTGAAAATATCAATTTTGAAGGTAATTAAGCGAGTTTTTAAGGTAAGTGGATGAGTAAAATGACGTTAACGGTCGGAGGCTGCGCCGCGGTGAAGGTCAAAAACCTTTAATTAGATTTTCAGGAAACATTCATAAAAACACCAGAAGTAGCTGCTATAATCGTGTTTTTCCTTCAAATATAAGCCAATTAAACATTCCCAACGTCAAAAAGCAGATGTAATTATGTTCACCTGTTGTTTCTGTAACTAATTGAGAATATAAAAAAGAGGGTCTAAAAAGTTATTTTTAATTATTCTTTGAAAATGGATAAAAAAAAAACAATTTCTGAGAGAAGAATTATGTTTTCTAACAGATTTCAGTAGTTGACCAACATTTCAAAGTTTTTAGGTCCATTATTTTTTAGTATTTTTAATTTGAGCACCCAAAAATGTCAGGTGGTGCAACCAAATATATGAAAATATATTTATATGTTCCTGTTATTTTTTCTGTGTGAAATTATTGGCAAGTATCTCTCAAGTGTCTGTAGTGACTCATACATTTTCATTTTGTGTGTTTCATTTCTTTTATTTGTGAATAAGATAAATAATTTGATGTTAAAATAACATTTCACATTATTACATTGGTTGTACCACCTNATGTTACGGTTGCACCACCCTGACATTTGACAAGGTGAAAATTACGGGACAAAAGTTTTTTACATTTCTCAACAGCTTTAAAATTCTTTTTATTTGCAAAGAATGTTTTATTTAAAAAGGTTCAAGCATAAAATAATGCCACTGTATTTTTAATTTCCATTTACAATAACTGACATTCAATTTTTAGAGTTTAATTACTGTGGATACTTGTCAGGACGGTTGCACCACCTGACATTTTGGGGGTTTGAGGAACCAAAACACAAAAAAACATCTTATATTTTAATAGTTTAAAGATGTGTTCAAATAACACAGGTTTCATAGAATAAAGAAATACATGTGATGAAATACTCAATTCATGATGGAAGGAAATATTACACTCAGACACAAAAAAGGGGACGTCACCTCATTGACCCATATATATGGTTCAATGACCATATATGAATGAAAAAAGGGTTTTTTCACTTCATTGGTGACTGGAACAATTTCCATGTCAGGTGGTACAACCAATGTAATAATGTGAAATGTTATTTTTACATAAAATTATTTATCTTATTCACAAATAAAAGAAATAAAACACACAAAATGAAAATGTATGAGTTTCTACAGAAAAAATAACAGGAACATATAAATATATTTTCATATATTTGGTTGCTCCACCTGACATTTTTGGGTGCTCAAATTAAAAATACTAAAAAATAATGAACCTAAAAACTTTGAAATGTTGGTCAACTACTGAAATCTGTTAGAAAACATAATTCTTCTCTCAGAAATATGTTTTTTTATCCATTTTCAAAGAACTTTTTAAAAATAAGTTTGTAGACCCTCTTTTTGTCATTGACCCATATCTATAAAAATATATGAAAAGTGTACATAAATCTGCCTGACAGTCACCAAGGCTTAAATCGATATTGAAAGATTTGATTGGAATGATGGTTTTCTTAGAAAATATTAAATGTGGGATAAAAAGTACAAATTTTGAGTCAATAAAGTCAAAATTTTGAGGTATGAAGTTAAAATTTGGGATAATTCAGAATTTTGACATAAAAGGTTAAAATTCTAAAAAATAAGAAGTCGAACTTGTGAGTGAATAAAGACAAAATTCCGAGATTATTGAGTAAAAATTCGGAGTAAATTAAGTCTGAATTTTGAGATTAAAATGTTGAAATTTTGAGTTAATAAGGTCGAAATTCTTAAATAAATGAAATAAAGTTGAAATTTTGAGATTAAAAAGTAGAAATTTTGAGTGTATAAATTTGAAAGCTTGAGATTCCTTATCAAACATTAACCCTGGCATCGTCTTTATATTTACTCTTCACTGTCTGCTCTAACTGCTTAGAAAGTACACCATGTAAAATTTATTCAATTTTTTTGTTTTTCCTTTTCATTGAAAGTGTTTCCTGTATATTCACAAATATTAAACAATTAGTTTTGTAGTAAATGACATGATAGACCTTATTTACTCCAACGCATACCGCTTTTTGAGTAGAAAAAGGCAGAAGGTTGTTATCAAAGACAGACACTTTAAAAAGGGAATTTAATGAATGTGTAGCTACCTGAGTTTGCCAGGTTGTTGTAGTTAGAGAAACACTATCTGATGGTCATTTTAAGGGTTTTCAGCGTAGATATACAGCTCCCATCTTTTGAGTTCGCTCTCTATTTTAACACATTTCTGTACAGTGCTCACCAAACAAACCCTCAGACTGTTGCCACGGTAACAACATTTCCTCTGGTTCCTGCAGATCGAGAACCCGTCCTGCCTGTGGGGTCGGGTTGTTCAGGGCCCCGGTGGCGACGCAGAGACTGCAGTTCAGCACGACCGTCTGCTGACTCAGATGAACCTTTTCTACCACGATGTCACTCAGGATCTGCGTAAACTGAAGCCAGAAACAGTGGAGGAAGGACAGGTAACAGATCACCTTCATTCTCACCGTCACCTATAACTCTGACGTCCTGTCTAAGCTCCATGTGGTGTGATTGTGTGTTGGTTTATAAAGTCATGAACTGCAAATTAGGCTAAATTTTAATATTTCCAGCTGCAATATTCTAATGTCAGACTGTGCAATATTTCTAAAACCTGACATGTGTCAGAATACCAGATCCAGTTTTCGCAAGGGAAGTTTTCTGCTCAACACCAGTGACATTCAACCCAGCTCAACCAAAGAGACAAACTGTTGAAAACCACCTTTGACAGAGAAACAATCTAGATGGTGGATAATGGCAAAAACATCAAGTAAAACATGGTGAACATCAACATTTTTTGAAAGGAACCCCGACTGTAAGAACTAATAGTTATGAATCTGCTTAAATGTTTGTCTCAAACTAGAATTTGTTGTTAAAAGACATAACAAATTGGTTTTTCACACAGTTTCTATCTTTCGGGCCCAGCCATTGTTTTACTGCAGCAATGCATTCTGGGTTGATGACGTAGATTGGTTGCTTGGTGCCAAGCATCTGGATTTGGCCGTTTCCTCACTACTAGTCGCCGTAAGTCACGAGGTTTGAGGAGGGAAAAAAACATAATAATGCCACATGTGGCTGCTTTTGGGTGCACTTTTCAGTCCAAAGGAAACAAGGAGACTGATGTTAGTCTGCACAGCTTCCCAAAAGACAAGAAAAGAAGGAAGTTGTGGGAAATGGCTTGTGGGCGTAAACAACTTCCCATGGACCCGCGGCTATGTTCTGGCCACTTCTCCCCAGAAGCATTTGCTGCATTTAGCCGGCCCATGCTGATGAAAGAGCTGACAGGTGTGGGTCATTATAAACGGAGAGTAAAGCCAAATGCTGTGCCGACTATTTTCCAACACAAACCCACAAAACTTCCTCTGGAAACCACTGAAGTCCGCTCCAGGACTTATATGATCCTGTATGAGATCCAGCCCGGTGCAACCATATGACGTCACTACCCAGACGTTATTGCGGTGTAAACAACAATGGCGGCCTACAGGTGAAAATATTTTTCAAATTTTATACAAACTAAGATATTTTGAGAGATTTTATTATGGTTCTTATGTAGCTGGTAAAAACACTGATCATTTAGGAAAATGACGTTCTGGTAGCCAGGGTAACTTTTAAAGGAATAAAAACTTAATGAAATGGGTAAAAAGTAGTCTGGAGTAGCCAAAAAGTTTTGAGTGCGAAGAAATGAACTCTGGTCTTATTTCATATTCTAATTATCTGAGTCATTGAATTTCAATTTTCTGTCATCTGTAAGCAAAATCATCAACAAGCTAAAAACTTTTTCATGGTAACTTTTGAGATGTACCTGCATAGCAAACTGAGTTTATTTGTGAACATTTTCTGAGTGAAAACAAAGTGAGTGATATAAAATTGGTCATATGAATTAAAATAGCTCTTTTTCAAAGGTTTTTTATTTCTTAGTTGTATTTATCTAATAATGTGGGTTTTTTTTTAATAAAGAGTGATTTATAGGTTGTGTTTGTTTCACAACACAAAAGACGGGAACCTGAAATAATCCCACAGTAAATAGCAAAATTACATTATTTTTGCAAATTGTTCAGCCCTAAAGAAAAGTAATAAACAGTCGACTAAGAAGTTTCAGATTTAGCGTCCTCAGGAAACGGTCGTGTGCTTTGATGTGTGAGCTTGAAGCTGCAGACTGTCTGACCTCACTGTCGTTGTTGAGGACACAGATTTCACCCTCATTCTCTGGAGGTTTGTCCCATCCCTCTGTTTCCCCTCAGGTCTATGTGGTTTACTGGTCCGTCCTGAAGTCATGGTGTCGTGCAGTGGTGGAGTCCACCATCAGTAATCTCCACGCTCGCTGCTTCCTGGTCGACCACGGAGAGCGTCTCGTCGTCCCCACAGATCAGTGAGTCAAAAACACGTCCTCTCTGACATTTCACATTCCACTTCAGCAACTATTCTGTTACTTTCTGTAAGTTCTGTTTTAATCTTCGTGTTCTCCTCTCTGGACAGGATCCGAGTCGCGGTGCAGAAATTCCTCCAGCTTCCTTTCTGGGTGCAGAGGTTCCACCTGGCCGGGATCAAACCAACAACCTTGCGAGTGTCTGTTTGCGATAAAGCTGAGCTCATGTGAGTCAAACTTCAGAGACCCGCTGATGGAGTCCTGAAGTAGTTTTGCTCCAGTTATGGGTCCACTTTATCTCTGTGAAGTCAAACTCTGAGTTTTTATTCTGTTTCTCTGCAGCCCGTCCTCTCACTGGGACAGCTCGTCTACACTCTACCTGCACAACCTGCTGCAAGGTGACAACATGAAAGAAATATGGATTTATGTGTTGTCTAAAATCTACCTGCATAAAAAAACAGCCCACAGCAATCTCAGCATAAAAATTAGATAATTTATCGCTGTGTTAAAGTCTTTGCACACTGAGTCCATTTCTGTCCCGGCGAAATTGACGCACGTTAATAACAAAATTCGATTCCATCCTGTGTCAATAATCTTTGCTTACTGATGCCGAAACTGTCTCCCGTTGTTATTTTTTGAGAGCAGGTTTCAATTAGTGCGTTTTTTTGCATCCGTGCAGGTCGTTTCCAGGGTTATTTGACTATTCAGGGACACCGTAGGCTAATTGCGACAGTACATTTTCACATTTATCGGCTCATTTTTTGTCATTTCAGGCTTCGTTAGGATCAGCTGATGAATGAAGACTTGTGTGTGTGTGCGTGTGTACGTCTGCCTCTGTCAGCTAAAGTTCAGGATCAAGTGCTTTTGCAGAAATGTGTGTTTTTCTTTTTAAAGTGTCCATCCTGACAATAAAAATCCTGATAATGGGATAATCCTGCAGCTCCTTCACCTGCAGGTAAAACACTCCCTGTTCCTGTCTTGTTTCCAGAGGCTGAGTGACTTTTTTTCTTTTCTCACATTGTAAAAGAACCACACGATCATCATCACAGCTCGATGATGATTCTGTTTCTCTCACATTGCAAAATTTCGCAATAAGTGGGAAAACAGATCGGATTCAGCGGATCCAAAAAATGCATCCGAAAATAACAGACTCAGTGTGTAAAGGCCTTCAGTGCTCTATTAAGGACAAAGAATACAAAAGATGTGCAGAAACTACAAGCTGTGAACTTTGTCTGGTATCAAAAACATGTTCTGATCAAAGTCTGTCTGTCAATCTTTCCCTTCCTCCATCAGCATCGACTCTCACTGAGGCTGTGCAGCTTGAATCTGGGTCTGACTCCACCTCCATCCAGCTCTACCTGACTGTAGGAAACATCAAGGTCAGCTGTGGCTTCAGACACACACACAGTCAGTGAGCTTCTACAAACAGTTCTGAGTTGGTGAGAGCAGTTAACCACACACAGGATGTTATTGATTCTTCAGATCTGCGTTAACGACGACCTGGTGGTGAAGCAGTTTGCTGTTTACATCAGAGAGTCAGCTGATGGTAGCCACCTGGATGAGACGTCTTCTTACATTTTAAACCAGCTCAGCCCTCCCAGGACTCTCTGCAGCACTACACCTGAGCGGACGGGACAAACACAAGCATCTCCTGGTAAACACACGGGGTGTCTCATGTTTTAACAGCACAGCAAGTGGTGGTTTCTCTGAGTTTTACACAGTATTCAGCTCTGTTCTCTCTGATGTACAGTCCGGTCTCTTATCTTGTTTATCCCTCAGTGATGTTGAAAGGTGTGGAAGCAATCAGAGCAGGTGATTGGCCGACATCTCCCCCTGTAGCCCAGGTCAGCAGCTCTCTCACTTTTTTTTTCTTTTTTTCCAATTCTTTTTTATTTATTTTGGAAAAATCAACAATAAACACATATACACAACACAACATTCATCCATAACATAACACAGTGCCCTTTCACAGAAAAATGACAAAGACAAAGCAACCTATTACACTATGACTCATATCCCATTATTTTTGATATATGACATAAAAGGTCCCCAGACATTCTCAAAAATTTTTGTTTGCCCTTCAACAGATATGTAATCCTTTCCAGTGGGAGGGTAGACAACATCTGTTGCCTCCACTAACTTATTGCGGGTCCATGAATCTTCTTCCAGCATAAGGAAATACATCTCTTTGCATTTAACAAGCTTATACCCAAAAACATTCTTTCAGCTTTTGTGTACGTAGGTTTCTCTGGGTGTAAACCAAATATGAACAGTCTTCGGTCTAATGTAAACTTCGTAGACATTATTTTTTCAATTTCCCCTCTTATTCCTTCCCAGAACAATACAATTTTTCTACAATACCACAAACAATGAACCAATGTTCCTCTATGTTCAGCGCATTTTGGACATACATCAGGAAAATTTCTATCATATCTACTGAGATCAACTGGTGTTACATAGATTCTCATAGCTCTCTCACTTTTAACGTCAGATCTGAAATGACTCCCACACACCCTCACCTCAGACTTCTCTGTTTTTTTAGAGGCAACATGAGCTGAGGACCCGTGAGGAGGCTGGAGATCTTCGATTAGCTCCAGGCAGCCAATCAGAGAACAGCTTAGATGCTGCTGCAGAAAGGTGAGCTGTACCTGGTGGAGAGCAGATGGAGGATGTGTTGTTTTAGTGAATCAGTCTAAATTAACCTCTCATGTTCAGTGATTCATCAGAAGAGACTGACTCGTCTCTGGCTGCAGCTCTGACAAAGAACCTCAGCCTGTTCAGGTGAGTGTTGATATTGAAACTCCAACTAAAGTGGCTCCAACCTGCAACATCGCTGCTTCTGAAACCCAAACAACATCCTCCTCACCTCACAGGTGCCTGAAGTTTCTGAATCCTAGCAGCAGCTACCAGCAGGAGGCTCCCATAGTGAGTATCTGAACATTCAGTGCTTCTCTCACAGAGTTATTCGTCCCAGAGGAGTAAATGTAGAATTCCACAATTTCATTTAGCAGACTCTTTTGTCCAAGAATCAGACTGTGAGAAAAAACTCTTACACTGAAAAAAGGAAATAGTTGGACCATCTAAACTGAATTGTTTAAATTGGTGACTCTTAAATGAAGTCTGGTCTTTGAAAGTATGTTAGTAAGTTAAATGGACACTCTGGATGACCTGTCTGTGAAGTAGGACTTGATCAAATCTGATGGTTTAAATAGTTACAGCAACTCAAATCTGAACTCAAAGCACGTTTCATCTTCATATTAATTCTCAGGTGGATCAGCAGGAAGAGCAAACAGACAGTGAACCTGGAGAAACGGCGGCAGATTCATCTAAACAGTGAGTTTTCCAAAGCCTTTAACGTTGGATTCACTTCAGTTTGCTATGAAAAATGTTGATTATTTTTCCAACCGTGCTGTCACATGTTTTAAAGACCTCTATTCTGAATTATCTGGCTCTGAATGCTGCTGCTTTGCTCATAAATCCTTCCCATGTTTGTTTCCTCTCACAGATCGAAGCCTTCACACAGGAGTGAGGCTGCGACACAGGACGAGCAGACGTCACTCAGTGTGAGGTGAGTGAGGGAGCTCATCTGAGATTTCTTTTTTAACACTTAGAGTTTATTTCCATTTTTTCATTTAAGAACAACACGTTAATAACAACAACATTAAAGGATCAATAAATAAAACAAATACAAGACTGAGAACATCAACACATTTCCACCTTTGTTATGTTTACAGTTGCAGAGAAGTTCTACAGTCATAGGATTTTTTTACAGTATTTATACAGTGTTTATGTTCAAATGAAATGTTACCAAGTTACCAAGCACATCATCAATTCCAAAAAATAATGCATCCCTTTTTCCCATCTTGAAATATATAAATCTCTTCTTAATCTTAATTAAAAAAAGTCATTTTTTTCCATCTCATGAATTTCTTTTATAATTCCCATCCAGTTTTGTACTGTGGGTGCATCTGCCTGTAACCATTTACGGGTGATAGCTTTTTTTTTTAGCAGCAATGATAAATAGTTTTAGATATTTAGTGTCTCTTGTTATGTCATGTGGCAGTTCACCAAAATAAAGAAATCATCTGTGATTTCTAACTTCAAATGTCAGTGTGAATAAATAAATAAGTAATGATTAAACTCTCCTTTCACTTCTACATTTTTGTGGCTTTTCATCGTCTCTTAACTTCCAGTGGACAAAGTGGAGCTGCAGGTGTTTGTGAGAGCCGTCACGTTGAATTTCCTGCAGATGAGGACACGAGGTGCAGTAACATTTCTCTACAGCTTCAGTGAAATCTTTTAGATGTCTGTCGATTATTTTCACCCTCTCTCTTTCCTGTGAGCAGATCAGTTGGGTCTGGAGCAGCTGATAAATCATGGAGGAGTGAAGAGGACTGGGCCTGTTCACGGTGAGCTGAGAGTCACACATTCACATCTTTCTTCTGCAGTGACACTGCTGCCGGTGTCAGGGACAGGTGAATCATGGGTAATGCAAAAGTCTGCAGCGCTGGAATAACACCACGGTTGTTTTCTAATGCTGCTTTTTTCTGCTTCGTGTTCCTTTTCCTGGTATTATACAACAAGAAGCCTGATTGTAAACTAAACTAGAATCCAAATGTCTGTAAAAAGTGACTCTGCTTTAATCTTGTAACGCTCAGAATCACTTTTTGCGCTACAACACAAGGGGGAATCTTTATGGGAAACCAATAGCTAATAAAAAGTAACTCAACCCAAACAAAAACACTTCTAAACTCAATCTTTGACTGGGCAGAATCAAAACATTATAGAGGGAAAACGAAATTAGGCAGCCACGGGTATTTAATGATCCCCCTACCCGACAGCCCCAAACAACAATGAAAACAATCACAAAAACAATGAGGAAACCCCCAATAAAACCCCACACTGCAATTTTTCACTTCTTAAATAAATCAAACTTCCTTTTCCAACGAAAAATTCCCCGGTTGATAACGAAAAGCTGTTTTAAAGAGTCTTAATTTAAATAAAAGTCCGTCGGCGCCATGCGCTGTCCAACCTGAAGTGTCTCTACGCACGTAAATGTTCCATAATCCACAAGGAAATTCAAAAGGAAACAGTCCAAAAAAAAGATAGATCAAAGCAAAAATCTCTGGTATACCAGGCCAAGCAAAAAGACAAAAAAGAAACGATTTCCCCGGATCTCCATGGAAAAGAAAAGTCGGCAAACAGCCTCTTTGTTCTCCTCCGTGCCACAGGTGCTCAGCGTCAGCAGGAGGAGCGCAGCCGTTTAACATCCACACATTCAGCGTTATCGGTGACTGTGAAAATCAGTTTATAATTTTATGTCATTAGTCACTTTTAGAGCACATAGATAGTCCGAGTTCGTGTTCCGTTTTTCCTTTCCACCTTTGCTTTCCCGGTAACTCTCTCCGACCAACTAACCCCTTCCTCTTCGACACATCCTACTTATATAATTTCGGTCGTCGTACATTCATTTATTTTTTACACCCATACATCATACAGATTTCTTGGCACCCATTCGTAATTTTCATTTCTTAGCACCCATGCATATTTTATTTACAGGAAACATTTAACTTCAGGCCCATCACAAAGAACACTTTTATTTTTCTTTCTTTTTATGCTCTTTTTCTTTACCTGCATATGGACTTATAGTTTACTTTAAGGTGACACCGTCACAATCTCACCTGTTTTGTCTCCTGCAGCCTCCTGGAGTGGTTGAACCCAGAGCCTCTAAACTCGGATCCAGAGGAAACCGAGGATGTGGTAGGTTTTCAAAAGTTTGTTATAAACTTAAAGGGTTGCTTCCTTTTTAATATCTCTTATTTTGATTAATTAAAGGGACTTTTTAAGCGATCTTTAAAAAGTCTCATATCTAGATATATGCCTGATCACCATCCACAGTTCACATTTGATTATCAGCCTGTAAATTCATGACTCTTAAGAGTGTGATCATGATTATCTGGACTCAAGTTGCCAACGTATCTGTTTCAGCGTCTCTGCCTCTTAAAGACAATTTAAAGGGAAATGAGCAGTTAGAAAAACAGTGATTTCTTCTTTCAGTTCATCCAAACATCAGTGTGAAGATGTTTGATTCCTTTCTCATGTGTTTCCCATCGTCCTCAGGCTGTTCCCAGTGACCCCAGTAGGAGTGGGATTCTGGTGCACTCCGCCGTCCCAGTGGAGCCTTGCACCCGCCTGGAGGACGCCCCCGTCACCAACACTCTCCGCCGGGTAAACAAGAGCGACTTCTAAGATTGAAGCTGTGGATACTTAAAGTAGATGTTCTTTTACGGGAGGGAAATTAACTTTAGTGAGATTCAAGTTAAAATCACAGATATGTTGTGAAAAACAGTGTCAGCTCAGAGTTTGTCTCTGTTACTTTGAGTGTTTGTTAGTTTGTTTGACTTCTAGTTGATGCCTTTCTTGTTGGATATCTGAGTTTTCATTAAGATTTTTGTTACTTTTAGGAGAGAAAATTTTATTTTTGTAACACTTTTTATAGGGAAACTACAATAATCAAGGTTCAGGTGGTTGAATTAGTCAGGCTGCATGATGAAAATAAGAGTAAAGCTCCTCTTTGTTTTATGTAAAGAGTAAGTCTGAGGCTTAACAACTTAATAAACTCAAAACAAACCAGATGCACTTTGTCAGCTTGCCGTAAATGTTTTCCATACTCTGTTCTTATTGTCAACAGCTCAATTTTTCTTTCAGGTAAATAAAAACTGGCATGTGTACAGCTTGTGGAGATTCGGTTCATCTTCATGAGTCCAAAACTTAAGAACTAATGTCAACCATAGATCGATGTGTCTGCACCATGATGAGGGCGTCTTACTTCTTTACTAAAAAAGCATTTAGAGAGAGAAAATGACTCTGCAGCTCTCAGGTTTTCAAGACTGGCTTTACAGCGCAGGAGTCTTGAGTCTTTGGAGTCTCAAAGGGTTAAACCAGGGACTCCGGCCTTTTTCGGATGAGAGATACTGTCAGATAATGAAGTCGCCAGTATATTTCGCACCTTATCATAGAGCTTACCTGTAGTATAATGTTTGACACCACATGCAGTCGACTGGGACCTTGTAATCAGTCTTTTTTTTTTTCAATTGAGCTGGTTTACTCATTGTTTATCTCCAAGCAGACTACTCTAGCTTTAGTAGCAGTTAAGTATAATACAAATTCATAACAATATTTACAGTCACATTCAGTTTGAAAACAAAAGTCTGCAGCTACTGAGTTTTTCAGCTGCTTATTAGAACAGGTGATGGAGTTATAAACACAAACCTGATTGGCTGATGTTCTCTGTGAAAACAGATATAAAGTTGAATTAAGCAGATAGTTTGCATTAATTCTTTGCATCCCGCATTCTTCTTTTTTTCTCCTCACCTTGCTGAGTGCATGTAGTCTCAGTGAAAACATGACTCAGTAAAACAGCTGTTTGAACTCATCTGTGTTTTGTTTGTGCAGGTGCTGCAGAGGAAGCAGTACAACGCTCTGTCTCCAGCCGACGGTTACAGCTGGCTCGCCGTGGCTCGAGGATGCAACACGCTCATCATCTCCCCCAACGCCGAGCAGCCCCTCGGTTACCTGGCTCCACTCCTCACACACATCCTCCTCAACTCCATCTTCACCTCCATCAGCTCCAGCACAGGGGTGAGTGCAACCTCTCAGGAGCAGGTCGGAGAAATATAGAAGTCATCAGAATTCAAACGAAAAGATATAAACAGAAATGCTTTTTCATTTCCACAACATGGGTGTATTATTTGACTCAAAAATGAAATAATCAATTTGTCTAATTTGCATTTTAGTCGTCAACTTCAAAAATTCTTTGGCTTTCTTCAGATGCAGAAGAAAATGCCCAACTTAATTTATTAAGAATTCAAATTGCTAGTCTTACAATGAAAATGCAAAAACAGAAATCTACGACAGAAAACATTAATAAAAGTAGATTAACGAGAATAAATGTGTACATTTACATGAATTCAGTTGTACATTTATGATAATAAAATCAGAAATTTCCAAGAATAAAGTCATAGATTTAAAAGAAAAAAGTCATAAATTTACAAGAATTAGGTATCAATTAATGGGAACAAAGTTGTAAAATTACAAGAATGAAGTAAAAAATTAACAGAATTAAGTCATAAATTAACAAGAATTAAGTCATTTATTTACGAAAATCAAGTTGTTAATTTATGAGAAGAAAGCCAGAGACAAACAATAAGAAAGTCATAGATTTTTGAGAATAAGTCAATCTAAAATTAAAATATTCTTGGAAATTTATGACTTTACTCTGGTGAATCTATGACTTTCTTGAAGATTTATGTCTTTGTTCTTGTGAATTTATAATTCTGTTCTCATTAATTAAGGAGATTAGTCTCGAAAAAATAACTTTTGCTTTCTAACCTGGCCCTAAACCTCGATGGTTTATATTCCATATTCTGAAAATGAAAATTCATTATCTGTTGATGCATTTTCATTTGAATTCTGATCAAACTCAGTGGCTTCCATAACACAGAACATCACTTTCTTTCTTTCTTTCTTTCTTTGAATGCAGTAATTTACAGGACTCTCTTTGTTTAAAAACAACAAATTTTTCTTTTTTGACTGAACTACTGCGTCTAAGACTTGTTTTTGTTTTTATGAAGACGTGTCTTTGGAGAACAGTGTCTGACTGAAGGATCTGAGCTGATTGTGCTGATGTGTTGTTTCCAGCCCATCGCTGTGCTGCTCTGTCCTGGTTGGGAGAAAGTCCAGGTTGTGTTCGACCTGCTGGAGAACTTAAAGGTTTCCCAAACCCTTCACCCCGTGATTGTGCAGCTGGGAACTGGCAAAGACGAAGCCAAAGCTGTAAAGATCCCCAAAAACTGTGAGGGAAATTTAATCATGTTTGCGTTGTTACAGAGCAGCGTCTCTGAACTGTCAGGTTTAATCCCCGTGTTGTTTCTTTATAATGATCCACTCATCCTTCCAACCATCTCCTTCACCCCCCAGGCTTGCTGTTAGTGACCACCCCCTTCAGTCTGGTCCGTCTGCTGTCCTGTCACTGCTTCCTGTTCCTGCGTTTGTATCACCTGGTGCTGGACGAGGCTGACAAGCTCTTCTCCATCGCTGCAGACGAGGTGAAAACCCGCTCATCGACATCCTTTTCATTTCTTCTTCAGGTAAAACTTTTCTCCACGTTTCTCTAAACATGACTTCTTCCTCCTGTCAGATGAACACCATCCTGCAGCATTTCCAGAGGGTGAACTCCAGCGAGCAGAAGGCGCCCTGTCCCCAGCAGCTCGTCGCTGTAGCCAAAAGATGGAGCAGCCACATGGAGAGCTTGTTAGCCAATCACATGCCTCACCCCTGCATCGTCATGACCAGCCCTGAGGAGGCTGCTCTGTACGGCAGCGTTCAGCAGGTCAACCTCTCTCACGCTCTGCAAGATTATTTATTGATTTACTTTTGGAGGCATCATTCTGTTCCTCTGGTGTTTTGGTGGAAGCTTTACAGGATCTAAAGCTACAAAAAATATCTTTTTTTAATCTCTTTTACCCCTTTTCCACCAGTTCTCGTTAGGTGCTAGTGCCTGTGCTTATTCCAGTGCATCATTGCATCACCATAAAACGTCAGTACGTCACTGCACACGTAGCCGTTTCAGTGTTTCCCCTCTGTTTACAGCCTCTAAGTGGTGGATGCTGCTAAAGTGCTGGGAAACACTGTTAACAAGGTTGTTTTCTTCAGTTAGACGGCCCTGTAGTGCGTAAAAAAGCAGAGATTTATTTCTACTTTTTGTGTTGGTTGTGACATTATTTTTCCTACTCTCTGCTACACAGAGTCTGCTCATCATAACAAAAAGTTTTACCTCTTTTATATGAGGAAACTCCACCAAAACAACAGGTGACCTGCTCAGCAGCTTTTCTTTTTTAAAAATGTCTTTTTTACGGCTGATTGTTGGTCACTGTAGCCATGCCCTCAGCTCCTGACTTCACTCATGCCCAGCAAAGAGTTGGTGTTTGCTCCAGTTTTTGCACCTGGAGTTGGTTCTTTGTCAGTAGAAACACCAGTAACTTGTGCTAAGTCAGGCACTGGACTGGAACTAACACCAGCACCAGTTTGTTCGGTCAGTTCAGTTAAAGGAAATGTTTGTCTGCCAGCAGATCATCCTCATGACTCTTGAGAGCAGTAAGATCTCCGTCCTCCTCAGTGCGCTGGATTTCAGCCCCGGCGTTCGACAGAAGACTCTGATTATAGCAAACACAGCGCGAGAAGTTGAAGATGTCTTTAAGGTAAAAGGGGAACATTTCTGCACTCGAGCAGATAATTTTACTCCCTCACCACACACAGTAAATAAAACACACGGATAACTCACGTATCATGTCTGATCATTAGGCTGTGACCAACAAGTCAGCGTTCTGCCTCCGGACCCACGAAGGGTTAAGTCACCTGTTTGACTTTGTCATCCAGCAGTGGAGGAAAGACATTGGGCCCAGCACTCAAGTCATTCTGGGTAAACGGGTTCTGAAGAACTGAACTTACTGTGAACACAGAGACATTTTCTAACATGATGTCACTTTGTCATTGCTGCTTTGATTGACCTTTGACCTCCAGTGACCACCAATGAGTGTCTGAAGTACCTGGGAATCCATGATGCAACCTGCGTGGTCCACTACAGCTTCCCCTCCTCCCCCCGAGTATACGGCAGCCGACTGTTCAGCATGGCGGAGAACTTCAGGAACCTTTCACAACGAGTAGAAGAAGAAATAATTTCTTTTGTGATCAAAGATTAATGCACAAACATAAAATGATCATCTTCATAGCTGGAAGTTGATTGCATGTCTTCATTTTTTTTCCATTTCTCTTTTATTTCTTCCAAGGTCTCCTCCTTCAACCAATCAGAGAGCAGCCTTCCTCCCACCAGATCTGTGTTGCTGATTTCTGAGATGAACGCCCGTCACGTAGTCGGAGTTCAGCGTTACCTGGTGCGAACCAATGCCCTGCTGCCTCCTGAGCTTCTGTCCTTCGCTCAGGGGGTTCATGTGGCCCGGGAGGACCAGAAGACAAACAGGCCTCTGTGCAGATACATCAAGAGCTTTGGAGCCTGCAGGTCAGTCACTCATGTTCTGTATTATCTACTCAGTTTAGTGACTGTATGTGTGATGTGACATGGAGTGACTTTGTGTTGCAGAGACAGCGGCGTGTGTCCTGATCGTCACAGATTCATCCCCCGCCTGGATCACTCTGTGCTTCCAGCCTCAGGAGTGATTGAGGTGAGAGTGTGCAAGTTTATCTCTACTTTGTTTTCCTTTACTCATTCAGCTCCATTTGGTCAGCCAGAGACACAGTCCATTTTAAATACAAAAGAAAGGAAACAAACATGATTGGAAACATATCAAAACCACAGTGTTTGTCCACCAGAGCCTCTGTAGTGAGTGTGACCTCATGTTTCATCCTGCAGGTCCTGCCTCTCTCCATCCAAACAGCGTCGGTCTTCTACGGCTGCATCATCCAGAAAGAGGAGGGAGGTTTCCAAAGCCTGGTGTCTGAGATGACGTCCTACTATGCCGACAAAAAACCGTGCGCCAAAGAGCTGCAGGAGGGAGGCTTGTACGCAGTGCAGGAGGAGGAGATTTTCCACAGGTCTGACACGAGAATAAAGGATTAGATGTTGGTCACACTGAGACACATGGATCCAAAAACCAACAGCACATTTTCTTGGTTGAGTGTGTTTGAGTTAAATGATTATTCATCTGCTCTTCGTCAGGGTGAAGATCCTGTCCGTCCCCGACAGAGGTGACTCCTTGTTTTTCAGCGTCCTCGTTCGGTTTATTGACGTGGGACACGAGAAAGAGGTGAAGTCCCATCAGTTCCTTCAGCTGCCCGAGCAGTTTCGCTCCCTGCCAGGTCAGGCCGTGGAGATCATCGTCTGCCGGGTCAAACCCGTCGATGAAGACACAGACTGGCACCCAAAGGTTTCCTCCTCACTCCTCCACTTTACTGTGAAATACTCAAACACAACAACACTGATTCTGTTTCTGTTCTTTTCAGGTCACCAGAGCCATCAGCCAGAAGATAAGAGGTCAACAACACCGAGCCCGAGCTGTGTTCAGTCTGGGAAACACGGTTTTTGTTGATCCTATGGTTGGTTTTTACCTCATTTTAACAGAAACTTTTGGTCAATCTGCTCAAATGAAACTATAGACTGTATGATGAGTGGATGCCATGACAGTCGGCTCTAACTGAGGTCTCCACAAAAACTGCTCCCCCTGGTGGCTGCTGCAGTGTAGGTCAAAATCTCAGACTCCTAATGCAATCCAGATGAGAGGTGGTAAAACTTAAAAAAATGATCACACCTCATAGAAATGTTTCTCACGTCTTTATGCTGAGGTGATATGAGGGAGTTGGTTTTTCATTAGTTATTAGATGTGGAAAAACTGGGTTGTAAGTTTGGTTTTATGATGATTGACAGCTGCTGTTTGTGTGTAGTTTTCATCTGGGATATAAGAAACTTCAGGAAAGAGCGACAAAAAGAGACTAGGGTTTTGAAAGAAAAAAAAAGTTCTATATACAGGCTGTGAATAAAACCAGTTTGGAATGTAGGCACAGTCAACTCCAAATAATGTACCTTTTTACCCTCAAGGTGCGCGTAACTCAGGTTCCAGGCATGAAAACTGTGATCAACGAGTACAACGTGCAGTCTGAGATCTTAAATACCGGGATGGGAGTCAGTAACCCGGAGCATCTGGACCTCCTGAAGGAGCTTTACCAGGAGAGTCAGGAGGAGAACAGCAATGACGCTGGACACAAGCCTGAGTAAGTCTGTAATAAATGGCTGTAGCTTTGACTGAATCAGCCGGTGTCACTGCAGTGAATAAGACAGAGCTGTTGTTGTTTTCAGGTCAGGGGACGGTCCTGTGTCTCTGGAATCCAGGATCAAAACTGAAGAGGAAGTTCTGGCTGAAGCTTTCAGAGCCGCCAAGGTCAGCCGGCTCTCTGACCCTCCTCCGCTCGAGCCCTGTGAGCCGCTCGGTCCACGGACAGAGATGCAGCCCCTCATCCCAGAGACACGAGCACCAAACCTGGCTCCAGCGTTTGCTGTGGAGCAGAGAAGCACCAACGCTCCTGATCTGAGGTCGACGGAGCAGATGATGAGGTCTGAAACCTTACCGGGGAACTGTTTTAGATAACACATAACAACCTGATCCTACACTTTACCAGCCTCTGTCCACATTAGTTTGAAGTTTCCTCCATAATTTTGATATTTGTAGCAACATTGGAGATAATACACAGCAGATCAACGTGTGTCAGAGCGATTAGGTCTCTTTCTAGGGGTTTAACAAAATAGTCCACTCACGGTACAATATGAAACATGATTGTAAAGTCTGATGAACTGAAAATAAGTCCTGAGAATCCCATTTACTGACTCAATAATCTGCTTTTTCGTCCAGTGAAACATTTTCCTTCATTCACAGGATTGAAGATGGACGAGATCTTAACCTCAAAACCAGTCAGGCTGCTCTTCTTAACGCAGGTACAAACACATAATCCATCTTTGATTTAAACTTAGACATCGATGAAACTGGGAGCTTCCTGACTCTCATGATGATGATGTAAAATAAATGATCACGCACAGGTGAACCTGCAGGTGATGATGAAAGCAGCCGCCGTCAAGTTGACCTCTCTGAGCAGAGAAGCGGTGACGTTTCCACAAAGAGGTACGAGATCTTAGAAAGAAAAATGATTTTATTTTCTGCACATTTGATTCAAAGATTGTTGAAGCCTAAACAAACTTTTCCTGTGGAGTAAACACTTTTACCTTTGTGACAAAAAGACCTGAAAGTCACAGAAACCTCAAAATCCAAATGCAACTAATTGTTTACCATTGATCGTTCAGTGGTTTATGCCATTTGCTCATTGACACCTGTCAATCCCTGAGTGACATGTTTCAACTGCTCAGTGACAGGTGCTGGTGTTTAAACGCCTCATGCCAATCACTCAGCGTCAGGTGCCAATTGCTCAGTTACTGGCTCAGAGGAAAGTTTATAAAGACGACACTGAAATATTTGAAGTCTCAGTTAGAAGATCCTGATTGTTTTTCACCTCCAGCTCTTAAATCTTCACCTCCAGCTCTTAAATCTTCACCTCCAGCTCCTAAATCTTCACCTCCAGCTCTTAAATCTTCACCTCCAGCTCTTAAATCTTCACCTCCGACTCCTAAATCTTCTCCTCCAGCTCCTAAATCTTCACCTCCAGCTCTTAAATCTTCTACTCCAGCTCTTAAATCTTCTCCTCCAGCTCTTTAATCTTCACCTCCAGCTCCTAAATCTTCACCTCCAGCTCTTAAATCTTCTCCTCCAGCTCTTAAATTTTCTCCTCCAGCTCTTTAATCTTCACCTCCAGCTCCTAAATCTTCACCTCCAGCTCTTAAATCTTCACCTCCAGCTCCTAAATCTTCTCCTCCAGCTCCTAAATCTTCTCCTCCAGCTCCTAAATCTTCACCTCCAGCTCTTAAATCTTCTCCTCCAGCTCCTAAATCTTCACCTCCAGCTCCTAAATCTTCACCTCCAGCTCTTAAATCTTCACCTCCAGCTCCTAAATCTTCTCCTCCAGCTCTTAAATCTTCACCTCCAGCTCCTAAATCTTCACCTCCAGCTCTTAAATCTTCTCCTCCAGCTCCTAAATCTTCACCTCCAACTCCTAAATCTTCACCCCTAGCTCTTAAATCTTCACCTCCAGCTCCTAAATCTTCTCCTCCAGCTCTTAAATCTTCACCTCCAGCTCCTAAATCTTCACCTCCAGCTCTTATATCTTCACCTCCAGCTCTTAAATCTTCACCTCCGGCTCTTAAATCTTCACCTCCAGCTCCTAAATCTTCACTTCCGGCTCTTAAATCTTCACCTCCAGCTCTTAAATCTTCACCTCCAGCTCCTGAATCTTCACCTCCAGCTCTTAAATCTTCTCCTCCAGCTCTTAAATCTTCTCCTCCAGCTCTTAAATCTTCTCCTCCAGCTCTAAAATCTTCACCTCCAGCTCTTAAATCTTCACCTCCAGCTCTTAAATCTTCTCCTCCTCCTCGTTTCCCTCCAGTTTCCACCCTCAGGTTCGCTGGTACCAGACGTCGGAAGCCGTCGTTTTAACGATGAAGCTGACGAACCCTGAGAGCCAGCGCTGTGAATTCCACCAGGACAGAGTCGTCTACAGGTCTGTGCGGCACAGACCGACCATCGCTCACTTACTCCACTTCACACCCAGCATGCAGTGGGGCTTTTTGTCTCGAGCACTTTACACTGGAGGGAGTGGATACATGTTTAGCATGGCTGTTTTTTTTGCACATTAAATTCACCAAACACTTGTTCCTGACGTTAAATAACTGTAAGTTTGAGTTTATCTCTGTTTCCTTCATCATCGCGCTGTGATTTACTGTCTCCTGAGAACAACAGAGATGTTAAAGTTCTAAAAGTTAAATTAAATGAGTCTGTGGCATCATGTGGCATAAAATGTGAAATCACACAGAAGTTTAAAGTTAAAGAGAAAAATCATTGAAATGTAACTGTTTTACAGCCGTGTTACTTCAGATGCAAACAGTATCAACAGACCTTACTGTGATTAGTTCAACATCTTTTTGGGCATGACATTTAATTTCTGAAGTCTGCAATAAAAAGTTTTAAAATCACTATTTTGTGTCACATGATTTTTTTAAAGCACTTGATTATCATTAGGAAATTTTAGTCAAGTGGACATTTGATGAACTGCAGTTTTTTAACACTTCTACATCAGCTTCATTTCTCTGAGCTGCAGACTGCTGCTTGGGTCCATGATTTAAATTAAATCTTTTTAGTTTAATACTTTTCTTTGACCGTTTTTGGATCTTTTTAATGATATTTTAGGATCCAGGAGGCTCCACTGTTTTTGAAATAACGCTCAGCGTCACACAGTCGGAGGGTTTGCTCGAAGGCTGAAGGAAAATAATGAAATAAAAACAGTTTAGAACAAAGAAAATATTTAATTACACGTCTGAGGTGTCAGCCTGTGGAGTGCTCAGGAGTCCTCTGTACAGAAACTCTCTCTCTGTCTCCCTCCTCTCTCTCTCTCTCGATCGTGTGCAGTGGCAGAGTGAGCGGGCGGACGTACGAAGCCGACCTGGAGCTTCACGCCAACATCATCGCCGACTTCTGCAGCTGGGAAATGAAGTGCAACGAGCCGGTCCTCAAACTGGTCAAACAGCAGCAGGGATACTGGGAAAAACTCCTCAGGAACAAGGTCAGAGACACGCCAGCGTTTTTTATTTCACTGAAAATAAACAAACCTTACAGAGCTGAGCAGGAACAGAGGAAATCTCCAAACCATGGCCAACTCAACAAGACATCTTTCTTCTTTCTTCCAGAACATTTTCGTTTGTTACGATATGGAGCACTTTGAAGAGAACGAAGACAGAATCTCAAACGGTACGACCTGCAGTTACTGAATTTTTCTTTAAAGTAGGATAATAATCCCGAGTTAAAATCAGTCACATCCTTGAAAAGTTTAAAAAAAGTCTTAAATTCATGCATTTAAAAAAAAGGTCTTAACACTCAAACACTTGAGCCTCAAAATGCCAGCCTGATTTTTTTTTCTTTTCTCATTTTGACTATAAAATGTTCAAAAGACGCCTTTAGACTAAATTCTTGAGCCCATTTTCTTTCTGAAGTACGTTGAACTTTCAATATCTGGGAGTTATTTCCAATTTGCTGCATGTTATATGAGGAAAAAAACAGTTTAAATCAAAGAAGACACAAACATAAAAATAGATTTTACAGGTTTAATGAGGAATAATCACTGCATTGTAAAAAAATTTCAAAATAAACCTTAGATTTGAACATAAACAAATATATGTATAATCACATTTATGAGTCTTTGACCTTTATTTTATGAAGAAAAACAGTTTTAAACAGCATCATAGGAACCTCCATCATCTCACAGCTTCTCCCTCTCCGAACACAAGTCACTTGAGGATGTCTGATCCTCATCATGAGACAAAAACTGAAACTGAAAGTAGAGGAGAAAGATATTTAAGCTGCTCAGAACAAACTGAAGAACAGAACAAACAAGGCACATTATTTTATAAAGATTAACAATAAGAAAAACCTCAAATCAGGCTGTTTGAACATTCAAGGTGACATTAAAGGGAACCCCGACTGCAAGGACTAACAGGCATGAATCTGCTTAAATGTTTGTCTCAAACTAGAATTTGTTGTTCGAAGACATAATTGGTTTTTCTTTAAAAAAATACAGTTTAAAACACAGTTTCTATCCTTCGGGCGCAGCCATTGTTTTACTGCCGCAATGCATTCTGGGTTGATGACGTAGATTGGTTGCTTGGTGCCGAGCATCTGGATTTGGCCGTTTCCTCACTACTAGTCGCCGTAAGTCACGAGGTTTGAGGAGGGAAAAAAACATAATAATGCCACATGTGGCTGCTTTTGGGTGAACTTTTCAGTCCAAAGGAAACAAGGAGACTGATGTTAGTCTGCACAGCTTCCCAAAAGACAAGAAAAGAAGGAAGTTGTGGGAAATGGCTTGTGGGCGTAAACAACTTCCCATGGAGCCGCGGCTATGTTCTGGCCACTTCTCCCCAGAAGCATTTGCTGCATTTAGCCGGCCCATGCTGATGAAAGAGCTGACAGGTGTGGGTCATTATAAACGGAGACTAAAGCCAAATGCTGTGCCGACTATTTTCCAACACAAACCCACAAAACTTCCTCTGGAAACCACTGAAGTCCGCTCCAGGACTTATATGATCCTGTATGAGATCCAGCCCGGTGCAACCATATGACATCACTACCCAGACGTTATTGTGGCGTAAACAACAATGGCGGCCTACAGGTGAAAATATTCTTTCACATTTTATACAAACTAAGATGTTTTGAGAGATTTTATTATGGTTCTTATGTAGCTGGTAAAAACACTGATCAAGTAGGAAAATGACGTTCTGGTAGCCAGGGGAACTTTTAAAAAGTCTTAAATTTGAAGCGTCTGAAAGCTGCAGAGACTGTGAATGATCTCCTGTCTCTGTTTCTGTGTTCAGGTGTTTGTTTCTTGGAGAACACAGGGGAGGACGGCTGGTACCTGAACCCCGACAGTGACAGTGACAGCGACTGACGGAAAAAAAACGCTAAGGAACAAAACTCACAAACAAAAAAACATCTGTTGTACTGCTGCTTCGACCTTTGACCTCAGTGTTTTCACACACAGATTCTCACATGTAAAATCAGAGACAGTTCAAAAATAACGCAAGTGTAAGTTTGCTTTTACTACAGAGCGCTGGGCACGTGGATGTTGGCGGCTTCACTGCAGGAAAAACAGAAACATGGAACTTCACACTCTAAGTTTTGCATTTGCTGTTGCATATTTTTATTTGGAAGATTTGTCAGACTCACAAAATTCCTGCTGAACAAATGTCAGAGCTGCAGTAGAAACAGTTTTCAGATTCAGTTTTCTTTGGTTTGATTTTGAATGTCTCAGAAAGTATTAAATGCAGGGTTCAGTAAAACAAAAGAATAGAGCGATAAATCTCAATGAAACATGTTTGTAGTTTTGATTTGTGATACAGGAAGTCTTGAGCTTCTTAAACATCATCGTCCTCAAAGGTATCGTATCGCAATCGTAGTGATACTGTGTTTACGCAATTACACATACGGGTGCGCGATATCGGCCAATATTTTACAACTCATTTCTCTAATTATCAGTACAAATATTTTTGTTCCCTCACATCTAATCTCGGAGATCGACTGTTTCCTGATTTGGAATTTTACCGTTGACAGTGAGGAAACATAATCTCTGTTCACGGGGAACAAGTTGCACTGTTTGTGTTTTTCTCCCATTTATATTTTATCGGCACAAATCAGCGCGTTATTGGCCGATATTTCACTTTTCAGCTGATAACAATAACTCGCTGATGCACAGTTGTGCCCAAAGGTTTACACTCTCCTTTCTATCACTCATGGTTAGTGTTTGGGTGAAGACATTTAATTTGCTCTTTTTAAATCATAGGTTTGAATGTCGACTAAAGGTAACCATCCTCACCTGTGATCTATTTGCTTGTAATCAGTGTGTGTGTATAAAAAAAAGAACAGGGTCATTTTTGAAGTTTCTGTTGTCATTAGGGCCGAACAATTAATCGTTTTCTGATCGGAATCGGAATTTCAGTCATCATGATCATGTGATCGTCAAAGCTGCGATTTTTTTGCTCCTGACTGACCCAGGATCTGCTGTCACTTGTTTTACACACACATCCTTTGAGTGTAAGACTAACGGGAAAGATCCTTTTCTCCTTGGGATTGCTGAATTTTGTTTTAATTTTTTTTTATTATTACTTTTTGAACTTAGTCTTCGTTAAATTGTTTTGTATTTTAAAATAATAATAATAACAATAATACATTTTATTTGTATTGCACTTTACATTTAGACAATCTCAAAGTGCTACAGAGTAAGACACAATTAAAAACAATTAAAAAAACACATTAAAAACCCTTTTAAGAATAATTTCTAGGGTAGTATTCTACGGTTTATCTTCTTTCACTTAACACAACTAAGGATGTTTTGCAAGACATCATTTTTGAAAGTGAAGAGTCAAAGATAACTCTTTTTGTTTTCCAGTCGTTCAAACTACAAATACAATTTAAAAAAAGTCCAGTTTAGAAATGGAAAGAATTGTATTTCAAGGTTAGATCTTGTTTTTTATTCTCAAAATTTGAACCTTGAACGTTAAAGTTTAGACTTTTTTCACATAAAGTTAAAGTAATTTCTTAAGATTTGGACTCTTATCTCAAAATTTTGACTTTTTTTCCTCAGAATTTTGTCTTTACTTCTCAAAATTTCCACTTTTGTTCTTAAAATATTGACCGTTCACGTAAAAGTTAGAAACAATTCTTACCTTCAGTTTTCATCCTTATCTTGGAGTAAAAACGTTTGATGTTTTAATGGTTTGATGTAATTTTGTGTCAAGTTTTTACATTTTGAAAACTTCACTGAAGCTTGATTTGAAGAAAATTGTGAATTGAATTGAAATCGCAATTAGATCTTTTTCTAAAATCGTTCAGCCCTAGTTGTTATTATGATTTAAAAAGAGTAAACACAGTTGTTTGTTATTAAATATCTTCACCAACCACTAACCATGAGGGACAGAAAAGTTTTTGTGTTATCATTTATATTCTCTGAGAAAAGGCCAAAAAATCACAAAATTCTGCTGGAGGTGGTGAAAACTTTTAGGCACAACTGTAAATTATGTTTCCCTTCGTAGAAAAAGAAAAATACACAATTTTTAAGTTTTGGTTTGATGTGTTTTTGCTCTGGAAAGCCACAATCTCAAAATAGAGTTCCCTTTTTTTAGCTTCCAGAAGAACTTTTACACACTGTTAAAAGTTTTCACCCCGAAAGGTCGTCCTGGAGACTGGTAACTACGGTGGCTGGTAGGTGTCAAACGCAGCTGCAGCTTTTTATTTAACAAACTAACTGACTTTAAGTTTTCTAATTTACATGACGGGATCTCATTTCTGTCTCTACGCTCTCAGAAACACAAGTTCAACGTTGGCAGTTTCCTCACAGTCTGTTATTCAAACAGGACAGTTTATGCAGCAGACACAGAAAAGTTATATTTCTCTAAAATGTAGTTCAAAAAAAGAAAACCCAGCTTGGTAAAACTTAAGATTAACTCGCACTTTTTTGTCAAGCATTAGTTTGATTTAATTCAATACGTCAGCAATTATCTTTAACCCTGTGGTTCATAGTGGTCACTACAGTGACACCTATTTAAAAGTTATTTACTCCTAAATTCAATGGTTCATTTGGTGGAAATTCATATTAGTCTGTGTCAGGATATTTTTATTCTTCTTAGGACCTGAAAAAATGTTTTCAATTCTTTTTCCAAACATTTAAATATTAAAAAAAAGTTATCGACAAACATTTGAGGGTAAAACAGCGTAATAACTAGACATTTTTCAGTGTTAAAATGGATGAAAGATAGTTAAAATGTTTTGCAAAGCATTAAAAAAAGATTATTCATGAAATCATATTTACATTGAGTTCACTGTTTTATGTTGAACGCTCAGTTACAAATATTTGAAAAAAAAAAAAAGGAAAACTTTTCTTCATGCTTTAAGACAAATAAAAACACTCAAGGGAAAAATCCTGACTCTGACTTTCATAATTCATGCATCAGAGGATTAAATACAGCACAACAACAACAAACCACTACAACTGGGACTGATTTCTACACATTTAAAACACTTTTACCTTATTTTTTTTACACTTTTTGAACATTTCTTGAAACCTTCTCACTATTTTCCGGATTCACTCCTAATTTTCTCACCAATTTTTGTTGTTTTTGCCCATTTTTGACACTTTTGGACCATTTTTTTTTGCAACAAACTGACTAATTTCCAAGTCAAAATGTTTCTCAAAGCATTAAAAAAAGATTTTTCATGAAATTACGGGAAAAAAGAAAGGAAGTCAAACAAAAAATTAGTTATGTTTACATTAATTTCACTCTTTTTTTATGTTGAATGTTCTGTTACAAATATTTGAAGAAAAAAAATTGAAAACTTTTTTCATGTCTTAAGACAAATAAAAACACTCAAGGGAAAAATCCAGACACTGGCTTTGATAATTCAGGCATCAGAGGGTTAAAGCTCATTTGTATATTTGTATATAAATATTTTATTATTGATGAATATGACGCTTTAAAACGTGGTTATGAACTAGATCAGTGGTTCCCAACCTTTTTTAATTCAGGGCCCACTTTTAAGTCTCAAAAATGTTTCGCAGCCCACCTCTGACCATATAATTATGGGGGCTGTATAGTGACTTGTTAGCGCTTGATTTGTAACAAAGACCCAAAATGTAAGAAAAAAAAAATGTAATAAAACCTGAAATGTGATAACTGGTCAATGATGTTACAGATGCTGAGCCCAGAAGGTAAAAGTCATTTGCCCACGATATAACAACTTGTTAAATGTTGGGTCAGTGATTATATTCTTGGGATATACAACATTTGTTTAATCAAATTTCAGGGGTTTGTTAAATTTGGGGTCATGTTACATGTTGGGCTTTAACTTTCCCTCTTCAAGGACTTTTCTTATATACAAACGTTTGAACATGTTGAATATCCTTACAACTGTAACCAAGTTTTAATATTTAAACATTATTCTGTACATTTGTATCTTTATACAATTACCCTTCATTAAAACTCAGACTATTTTGAAAATGATTTGGCGGCCCACTTGCAATATCTCCGCGGCCCACCAGGGGGCCACGGACCACAGGTTGGGAATCACTGAACTAGAGTTGTTCAGAATTCAGTACCAGTATCCTGAAATTGCTCCGATGCTGCTAAAAATGTTTGTATCAGTGACGACTGGAGTCCAGGCGCTGATCTGATACCACGTAGTTTATTAAATTAGAAATCAATGGGATAACGGTTCATGAGGAAACTGCTCAACGTTGAAAATCCAAATCATTTGACACCTGCCAGCCACCGTAGATCACCCCTCAGTTTGATGAACAAAAATATTCTCTGTTTAGCTGATTGGTAGAAAATTCGACGCCCTGTTTGTCTTTGTCTTTGTTTCCTAAATGAATCTGATCCTGTCGTTCTCCTGGTTCAGACACAGGGTGGATCTCAACAAAGAAATCTCTTTATTCAACTTTTATTTTAAAATAATGGAGGAGAAAATGTGGCTCTTGAGTTTTGAAGGTGTTTCTGGAAGTCCTGACCCCACAGTCATGTTGGTCTTTTAGTTAAAGTAGAGAAATTACGTTCGATTTTGTAATCAGACTCACGTAAAAACGGTTAATGATTCGCTTCTGAACTCAGTTTTAAGAAGAGACGAGTGACGTGGAAGAGACTACATCCATTTTTTATACAGTCTATGTGTGAGGCCGAGAGAGGAACCACACATTTCACGACCTTTGACCCCGCTGTACCAGGCTGTAAATATGTTTATTTCTGCTCTGAAAAAGCTTTTTTGTTTTGTTTTGGTGTTTGTGACGTCAGGAACTTCTGGACGAACAGCAGATTTCAGCGCTGAGGTTTCCGGTCTCAAACACCAAAACTTAACTTTCTGCACAAAGACCAAGTTTAGTTTTTTATATCTCATTAGGTCTCAGTTTTTCTAAATAACTGAGAGAAATAAAAAAATGCACATGAGATAAAAGCTGAACCCACACAGCTCAGTTTAATCAGCTGTTAAAAAGATTTTATGTTTGTCAGAAAATCTGTTTTCAACATCCAATGAAAAAAAAATGTGGATGATTTTCTGTAATTTTGTGTTAAACAGAGAAATGTTTTTCTCTTGTGTTTCATTTTCTAACCACAGAGCGTCTGTGTGTTTATTTGCTTTCAGATGAAACAGGTTTAAAATGTTTGTTCTGTTTTTTACTTGACTCCAATGTTAAATCAAATAAAAAAAGGACTTTATTTGTGTTATTAATCAAAATATGTCGGCTTTTTTTGTCCTATCAGATTCTTTTTCAAAGAACAGTCACTTTTTGTTACTGTCACTTTTTTTTACTTAAGTAAAAGAAGTTTTCAACAGTAAAGAAAATGAATGAAAAACAGGCTTTGTGGAGTTTTTACCCTATGATGTGTGGACATTTTGGAGGAAAAAGTTGAATTTATGGTATAAAACGTAAAAATTTAATTTATTTTTTTCAAAGATTTCAGTTAATCTCAAAGTGTTAACATTTTATCTGAAACAAATCCACTTTTTAACTCAAAATTTCAACATTTTATCTCATGATTTGGACTGTAAATCTCACTATTTTTTCTTATCTTAAAATTTCAACACTAAAATCTCAAAATTAAGATTTTTAGCTCAAATTTTGTATCTTTATACTCGGAACTTGACTTTTAAATTTATGAGAACTAAAACGTTTTCTAGGAGAATCAAGGTGGATTTTTTTTAATTTTTTTTTTTTTTTTAACGAAAATTCATTAATTAATGAGAATAAAGTAGTTAATTTACAAGAATGAAGTCATAAACTAAGAGAAAAAAGTTGTTTTTTTACAATAACAGTCCCAAACTTACAAGAATAAGTTCGTTTTTTTTTGTTTTTTTTTACAAGTATTAAGTAGTAAACTTACAAAAATCAAGTTATAATCTTACGAGAATAAAGTCACAAATTTAGGAGAATAATGAATCAAAATTCATTATTTTCAGTTCATCTCAAAATGTAAACATTTTTTCTGAAACAAATCCACTTTCAACACAAATTTCTTAGTTTGATCTCAGAATTCCAACATTTTATCTCGTGACATGTACTGTTAATCTTAATATATTCCTTTATCTTAAAATTTCAACATTTAAATCTCAAAAGAAAGACCTTTGTCACAAATTTTAAAATTTTGTACTCATAATTTTACTCTTAATCTCATAGTTTCGGTACTTTAATCTCACAATTTCATTGTCAAAAGTCATAAATTAACAAGATTGAAGTCATAAATTTATGAGAATAAAGTCGAAAATTAACAAGAATGAAGTCATTAACTTATGAGACAAAAATCATAAATTTAAGAGAATAAAGTCATGAATTTATGAGAACAAAGACTTTCTAGGAGAAAAAAGGTTGTTTTTTTTACAAGAAAGTTGTAAATTTATGAGAATAAGGTGATGAATAAATAGGAATAATGTAGTTTACGTACAAGAATGAAGTCATAAACTAAGGGAATAAAGTTGTTTTTTACGATAATGAAGTCCCAAACTTACAAGAATAATGTTGTTGTTTTTTTTACAAGAATTTAGTTGTAAACTTACAAAAATCAAGCTATAATCTTACGAGAATGACGTCACAAATTAAGGAGATAAAGTTGTAAATCTGCGAGAATTAATATCCAAATGTAGGAGAATAAAGTCACAAATTTATGAGAATAACATCGTCATTTATTCTTGTAAATTTATGACTTTATTCCTGTCAGTTTTTAACTTTATTTTTGTAAACTTATCAAAGTCATGTTTTTATTTTCTCCTTCGTGTGGGTTAATTTATTTTTTTTTTTTTAATGTTTTTCAGTGTTAAATTAAATGTGAATCTCAGTTTATGGGTCAATGAGGTGACGTCCCCTTTTTTGTGTCCGAGTGCAATATTTCCTTCCATCATGAATTGAGTATTTCATCACATGTATTTCTTTATTCTATGAAACCTGTGTTATTTGAACACATCTTTAAACTATTAAAATATAACATGTTTTTTTGTGTTTTGGTTCCTCAAACCCCCAAAATGTCAGGTGGTGCAACCGTCCTGACAAGTATCCACAGTAATTAAACTCTAAAAATTGAATGTCAGTTATTGTAAATGGAAATTAAAAATACAGTGGCATTATTTTATNTGACATTTGTGACCAAGTGGAAAAGTTTGTAGATTTCTCTGAAATACTGATAAAAAAGGTTTTTTCACTTCATTGGTGACTGGAACAATTTCCATGTCAGGTGGAACAACCAATGTAATAATGTGAAATGTTATTTTAACATCAAATTATTTATCTTGTTCACAAATAAAAGAAATGAAACACACAAAATGAAAATGTATGAGTCACTACAGACACTTGAGAGATACTTGCCAAATTAAAGTGTGTCTTTTTTATTGTCCTTGTATATTTATATAAAAGTATATAAACCAACGAGGTGGACTGTAAAAACCCACGAGTTTAATTTTTATGATTTTTTATTACTTGGATTTTTGTTTGAAATGTTGGTCAACTACTGAAATCTGTTAGAAAACATAATTCTTCTCTCAGAAATATGTTTTTTATCCACTTTCAAAGAACTTTTTAAAAATAAGTTTTTAGACCCTCTTTTTGTCACTGACCCTTGTTTTTAATTGTCGCTGTAATTCTCGGTCCGGCCGCTTGGTGGCAGCACTGACTCAGTGCAGAGGGAGCAGGTCAGTGAAAGTTAACGGTTAACTACAGATTAAAGAATCACATTAATTTATTCTTTCACAGCAGGAACAGACTTCTTTCACCTGTATTTTTGGAGACATAAATACTAATTTCTCTGTTTTATTTAATAATCTCACCCAGACTCGTGCTGTAGGCGGCTCTTTGAGGATTATTTGACGCGTTTCCTCTGAAGTCCGGAGGTTTGTCTGCAGAGAAACAGCTGATCCCAGGAAAGAGCCTGAGACTCGGACTGAAGCTGTTAGAAACTGCCATGCCAAAGCCTGGATGACCTGAGGGAATCAGTGAATACAGGTAAAAGCTTCACCTTCACCTGTGAGCTGCTGATTTATTCCGAACAGACTGAAACTGAAACCTGCGATGATCCAGGCTAATGCTAGTTAGCGTCCACAGCCTCATGTTGTTGTTGTTGTTGTTGTTGTTGTTGTTGTGGATTTAAAGCTCAATCTGACAGAAAACAACCTCAACTACAGTTTTATTTATCTAAATCAGCCCAAATCTTCCCTGCAGCATGTGAGTGAGACTCAGGAAGCGCTAATACCAGAAACTACAGAGCTAATCCCTAAAATAATCTCAGTGTTAACCAACTATAGAAGCTCATTTCTGCCAGTTTAACAAAAAATAATAATAATAATAATTAAAAAAAAGGCTTTATTTCTTTTCAGATTTTTTCTTTTGTTCCTTTTAGGTCTAAATTTTGAGATTTATTACTTAAAAGGTCAAAATTTGAGATAAAATATCAGATTCTTGAGATAAAAAGAGGAAATCATTGGGGAAAAAGTCAAAATTTCAATTAAGAAAGTTGAAAATTTGTGATAGGACCTTTTTTTTTTTAAAGATAAAGTCAGAATCTGAAATAAAAAGCTGAAATTTTTTGATAAAATATCAGAATTATGACATGAAAATTTGAATTTATGAGGGAAAAAAACCTAGATTTTCTGATTAAAAAGTCAAAAATTGAGGTAAAAAGTCAAAGTTATTAGTTAAAAAGTCAAATTTTTTAGATAAAATATCAGAATTGTGACATGAAAATTTGAATTTATGAGGGGAAAAAAACAGATTTTCAGATTAAAGAGTCAAAAATTTGAGATTACATATCAAAATTTGAGCTAAAAAGTCAAAATTATTAGTTTAAGTCAAATTTGAGATAAAATATCAGAATTGTGACATGAAAATTTGAATTTATGAGGAAAAAATCTAGATTTTCAGATGCAAAAGTCAAACATTTGAGATTACACATCAGAATTTGAGGTAAAAAGTCAAAATTATTAGTTAAAAAGTCAAATTTTCTAGATAAAATATCAGATTCTTGAGATAAAAAGAGGAAATCATTGGGGAAAAAAGTCAAAATTTCGAGTGAGAAAGTTGAAAATTTGTGATAAGACAATTTTCTTTTAAGATAAAGTCAGAAATTGCATTAAAAAGCTGAAATTGTGTGATAAAATATCAGAATTGTGAGATAAAAATTTGAATTTATGAGGGAAAAAATCCTAGATTTTCAGATTAAATAGTCAAAAATTTGAGATTTCATATCAAAATTTGATGTGAAAAGTCAAATTTTTAGATAAAATATCAGAATTGTTAGATACAAATGTGTATTCATGTGGGGAAAAAATCCAGATTTTCAGATAAAAGGTCAAAAATTTGAGATAACATATAAATATTTGAGGTAAAAAGTCAAAATTATGAGTTAAAAAGTCAAATTTTCTAGATGAAATATCAGATTCTTGAGATAAAAAGAGGAAATCATTGTGGAAAAAAGTCAAAATTTCAGTGGAGAAAGTTGAAAATTTGTGATAGGACCTTTTTTTTTTTTTTTTTTTAAGATAAAGTCAGAAATTAAAATAAAAAGCTGAAATTTTGAGATAAAATATCAGATTTGTGAGATCAAAATTTGAATTTATGAGGAAAAAACCTAGATTTTCAGATTAAAAAGGCAAAAATTTGAGATTACGTATCAAAATTTGAGTTAAAAAGTCAAATTTTCTACATAAAACATCAGATTCTTGAGATAAAAAGAGGAAATCATTGGGGGAAAAATGTCAAAATTTCAGTGGAGAAAGTTGAAAATTTGTGATAGGACCTTTTTTTTAACATAAAGTCAGAAATTGAAATAAAAAGCTGAATTGTGAGATAAAAAAGAGGAAATCATGTGGGGGAAAATCCTGTTTTTCAGATTAAATAGTCAGAAATTTGAGATTACATATTAATATTTGAGGTATGAAGTCAAAATTATTAGTTAAAAAGTCAAATTTTCTAGATAAAATATCAGATTCTTGAGATAAAAAGAGGAAATCATTGTGGAAAAAAGTCAAAATTTCAATTGAGAAAGTTGAAAATTTGTGATAGGACCTTTTTTTTTTAAGATAAAGTCATAATCTGAAATAAAAAGCTGAAGTTTTTGGATAAAATATCAGAATTGTGACATGAAAATTTGAATTTATGAGGGAGAAAAACAGATTTTCAGATTAAAGAGTCAAAAATTTGAGATTACACATCAAAATTTGAGGTAAAAAGTCAAAATTATTAGTTAAAAAGTCAAATTTTCTAGATAAAATATCAGATTCTTGAGATAAAAAGAGGAAATCTTTGGGTAAGAAAGTCAAAATTTCAATTGAGAAAGTTGAAAATTTGTGATAGGATCTTTTATTTTTAGATAAAGTCAGAAATTAAAATAAAAAGCTGAAATATTTAGATAAAATATCAGAATTGTGAGATAAAAATTTGAATTTATGAGGGAAAAAAATAGATTTTCAGATTAAATAATCAAAAATTTGAGATTACATATCAAAATTTGAGGTGAAAAGTCAAATTTTTAGATAAAATATCAGAATTGTGAGATAAAAATTAGTATTCATGTGGGGAAAGAATCCAGATTTCCAGATAAAAGGTCAGAAATTTGAGATTACATATCAAAATTTGTGCTAAAAAGTCAAAATTATGAGTTAAAAGGTCGAATTTTCTAGATAAAATATCAGATTCTTAAGATAAAAAGATGAAATTATTGGGGAAAAAAGTAAAAATTTCAATTGAGAAAGTTGAAAATTTGTGATAGGACCTTTTTTTTTTTTTTTTTTAAAGATAAAGTCAGAAATTAAAATAAAAAGCTGAAATTTTGAGATAAAATATCAGATTTGTGAGATAAAAATTTGAATTTATGACGAAAAAAACCTAGATTTTCAGATTGAAAAGGCAAAATTTGAGATTACGTATCAAAATTTGAGTTAAAAAGTCAAATTTTCTACATAAAACATCAGATTCTTGAGATAAAAAGAGGAAATCGTTGGGGAAAATTGTCAAAATTTCAGTGGAGAAAGTTGAAAATTTGTGATAGGACCTTTTTTTTTTAAGATAAAGTCAGAATCTGAAATAAAAAGCTGTTTCATGTTTGTATTCATTCAAAATCCAGATTTTCAGATTAAATAGTCAAAAATTTGAGATTACATTTCAAAATTTGAGGTAAAAAGTCAAAAATTATTCGTTAAAAAGTCAAATTTTCCAGATGAAATATAAGATTCTTGAGATAAAAATGTGTATTCATGTGGGGAAAAATCCAGATTTTCAGATTAAAGAGTCAAAAAATTGAGATTACACATCAAAATTTGAGGTAAAAAGTCAAAATTATTAGTTAGAAAGTCAAATTTTCTAGATGAAATATCAGAATTTGGAGATGATGGAGAAAATTGGAGATGGAGAAAAGTAGAAACGGAGCAGAAAAGAAAAATCAGTCTTTTTTTTTTCTTTGGATCAATAAAAATCTTTGAGGAGCTGAATGAGCTTAAACTCACACAAAGAAGTTTCACAGCTCGAACGTGACGATCACATCGTTTCCCACAAGGCTGCACACATGATGCAGCATGAACACACACACACACACACACACACACACACACACACACACACACACACACACACACTCTTTACCTCCAGGGCTGGTTACAACAAAGAACAAGAGGCAGAAACAAACACTGATCTACAAAGGTCAAAACAAAAGTTCTAAACCTTTAAAATATAAAACATCCAGCACAAACTTTGAGGTTTAATCCTGGATTCATACTAGAGCTGAAAGATTTGTCAAAAAATAAATATAATCTAAAAAATAATCTAAAAAAAATAAAAAATAATCTAACTGTGATTATTATTTCCTGTATTGCAATCGCGATTTTTTGCGTAATTATTTCTAGTTTCCCATCTTCTGTTTTTAAACAAACACATTGTAGAACATGAACAGTTACATTAACCCTGTGGTGCAGAGTGGTCACTACAGTAAACACCTATTTAAAAGTTATTTACTCCTAAATTCAACGGTTCATGTGGTAGAAATTCATTTTAGTCTGTGTCAGGATATTTTTATTCTTCTTAGAGCCTGAAAAAATGTTTTCAATTCTTTTTCCAAATATATATGTATTTAAAAAAAAGTTATAGACAAACGTTTGAGGGTAAAACAGCGTAATAACTGTAAATTATTCAGTGTTAAAATGTTTTATGTTGAACGCTCAGTTACAAATATTTGAAAAAAAACAAAATGGAAAACTTTTTTTTAATGCTTTAAGACAAATAAAAACACTCAAGGGAAAAATCCTGACTCTGACTTTCATAATTCATGCATCAGAGGGTTAATTACAGCACAGCAACAACAAACCACTACAATTGGGACTGATTTTTACACATTTAAAACACTTTTACCTTCTTTTTTTTACACTTTTTGGAAAATTTCTTGATACCTTCTCACTATTTTCCAGGTTCACTCCCAATTTTCTCACCAATTTTTGTTGTTTTTGTCCATTTTTGACACTTTTGGACCATTTTTTGCAACTAATTTCCAAGTCTCATCCCAACTTTTTTGCCAGTTTTGTCGACTTTGGCCACTTTTGCAACTTTCTGAATTATCTTGAAGTTTCTGCCAAATTTTTTCTTGCAAACTTGTTGTTGCTTTTTGGCTGTTTTAGTCACTTTTTACACTTTTTCACCACTTTTGGACCATTTTCTTGGTACTCTTTGAGTATTTCCAGTGTTAATTCCAATTTAAATGCCAATTTTTGTTGCTTTTTTGGCAATTTTTCCAACCTCAAACTAAGTTTTATTTCTCCTCTTTGCTGTTTTTTCCTCTTTTCTCCACTTGTATAGTTTCTTTTGTAAAGGTAGTTTTTAACAGTTTGTCTCTTTGGTTGAGTAACTCTGGTGTAGAACAGAAAACATCTGCTGTAAAAACTGTAGCTGATATTTTTTTTAAACACATATATTTATTGATATTCAAAATTACAAACATATATCACTTGCCTTACAATACATGACAACATTTTCCTAATCCCATAATCCTGAGGAGCTCTCAGTAGAAGCAATGTATAAAATGAAAAAACAAAACCAGGATAAAACTAAAATAATTTATAAAAGGAAAAAAAAAAAAGCATTGCACAGTGAAATATACTCAACACACTTTCACATGACCCTGAAAATGTGGGTACACCAACAATGCACTGTAGAAATTACAGCAAAAATTCCCAGCAAAAAACAAGTGAAATCAGATAAACGAATAGAATTCAAACAATAAAAATAAAAAACAGCTGTGGTATATGAGTAAAATCATCTGTACAAATACAAGAAGGCCAGAATTTAAGTCAAAAAAGACTTAATCTCAAAATTTTGACCTTAAATGTGAAAGTTTAGACCTTTTTCACATATGTTAAAACATTTTTTTTTTTTAAATTGGACTTTTATCTCAGAATTTTGTCTTTACTTCTCAAAATTTCCACTTCTTATCTTAAAATATTGACCTTTTATCTAAAAGTTGGAAGCAATTCTTACCTTCAGTTTTCATCCTTTTTATTCTTATATTAGAGTAAAAGCTTTTGATGGTTTGACGTAATTTTCTGTCAAGTGTGTAAATTTTGATTTTTATTCATTGTGAAAACTTCACTAAAGTTTGATTTAAAGAAAATCGTGAATTGAATTGAAATCGCTGTATCTGCCAGAAAAATCACAATTAGATCTTTTTCTAAAACCGTTCAGCCCTCGATCAGTCTGTAGCTGATATTTTGACACATTTCAGGTTATGGAAATATTTCACTGTCTGACATTAGAATATTAAAACAGGACAGATTGTTATTAATTGTCCAGCCTTAGTAACTACAATATCCCAGTTTCAGTTTTCCGCTCGTGTTGAAGCAGCTGATGCGGCGTCTTCGTGCTGTTTCCTGTAAAATCTGTTTCTCAGATTCTCTCTTCAATCACAGGATGTGCAGCTTTAACTTTCCTGCATATTTTCTCCACATTTTTGTGGATTGGAGCAGCAAAGGTCAGGACCCGGGTCTGAACTGTGACCACGCTTTAAGCCCCTTATCATGAGGAAGTGCAGAGCTGAGTTGTGAGGTTTTTAAATCAAAGTATTGATGTTGTTCGTCTGCCTCCTGGTGATGTCGGACCTTTAATCTCATCCGTCGTTTGCTCTGCTGCTGAAGAAGAAGAAGTTTCAGGAGAAAACCAGGGAACGGAAATTCCTCCAGACCACTGAAAACCCTGTTAGCGTCAAGTTTAAGGGTCACGAGGACCATCAGGGTCACATGACTCATTCCTCGGGTTCATCCCGTCTCAGCAGCCTGACAGGAGGCGTGCAGGGAGCGGCGTGTGTGTGTGTGTGTGTTCGGTGTGTGTGTGTGTGCTCGGTCAGTGTCAGTCTGTGCAGCAGCTGAGGGAGGATGAAGCTGGACTCTGAGCAGAAGGATGAGGTGAGTCTGAAATGTTTGCAGGGTTCAGGGTTTTATTGTGGCGGGTTTAAAGTTTAAATGACAGAATCCTCTCTCTGTGTTTGGTGCTGAAGCATAAGTGGATTAAAAACGTCAACTCTGCTGTAGAAATCTTCGTCTGGATGCTGTTTGTCTGCAGGAGAACTAATGGAGAGATTTTCTAGATAGTAGAAATATGTTAATGTCTGCGTTCATGCTCACATGTTCTGTCCGTGTTTAAAGTAAGGAAGCCTGTGAGGAGCTTTGCTGTAACTCCTCATTTAGTACAAGCTCATAAGTTTATGATTTCTTGGACATTTTTCAGAGAATATGAATGACAACACAAAAACTTTTCTGTCACTCATGAATGATAATAATAATAATCTCAGTGTTAACCAGGGGTGAAAAGCCCATTTCTGCCAGTTTAACAAAAAAAAAATAAAAACAAAATTGGCTTTATCTCTTTTAAGATTTTTTTTTGTCCCTTTTAGGTCTAAATTTTGAGATTTATTACTTAAAAGGTCAAAATTTGAGATGAAATATCAGATTCTTGAGATAAAAAGAGGAAATCATTGTGGAAAAAGTCAAAATTTCAATTGAGAAAGTTGAAAATTTGTTATAGGACCATTTTTTTTTTAAATAAAGTCAGAATCTGAAATAAAAAGCTGAAATTTTTAGATAAATTATCAGAATTGTGACATGAAAATTTGAATTTATGAGGGAAAAACCTAGATTTTCAGATTAGAAAGTCAAAAATTTGAGATTACATATCAAAACGTGATGGAGAAAGTCAAAATTATTAGTTAAAAAGTCAAATTTTCTAGATAAAATATCAGATTCTTGAGATAAAAAGAGGAAATCATTAGGGAGAAAAGTCAAAATTTCAATTGAGAAAGTTGAAAATTTGTGATAGGACCATTTTTTTAAGATAAAGTCAGAATCTGAAATAAAAAGCTGAAATTTTTAGAGAAAATATCAGAATTGTGACATGAAAATTTGAATTTATGAGGAAAAAAAACCCAGATTTTCAGATAAAATAGTCAAAAATTTGAGGTAAAAAGTCAAAATTATTAGTTCAAAAGTCAAATTTTCTAGATGAAATATCAGATTCTTGAGATAAAAAGAGGAAGTCATTAGGGAAAAAAGTCTAAATTTCAATTGAGAAAGTTGAAAATTTGTGATAGGAACTTTTTTTTTAAAGATAAAGTCAGAATCTGAAATAAAAAGCTGAAATTTTTAGAGAAAATATCAGAATTGTGACATGAAAGTTTGAATTTATGAGGAAAAAAAACCTAGATTTGCAAATAAAGGTCAAAAATTTGAGATTACAAATCAAAATTTTAGGTAAAAAGTCAAAATTATTAGTTAAAAAGTCAAATTTTCTAGATGAAATATCAGATTCTTGAGGTAAAAAGAGGAAATCATTGGGGGAAAAAAGTAAAAATTTCATTTGAGAAAGTTGGAAATTTGTGATAGGACCATTTTTTTTTTTAGATAAAAACAAAATCTGAAATAAAAAGCTGAAATTTTTAGATAAATTATCAGAATTGTGACATGAAAATTTGAATTTATGAGGGAAAAACCTAGATTTTCAGATTAGAAAGTCAAAAATTTGAGATTACATATCAAAACGTGATGGAGAAAGTCAAAATTATTAGTTAAAAAGTCAAATTTTCTAGATGAAATATCAGATTCTTGAGATAAAAAGAGGAAATCATTGGGGAAAAAAGTCAAAATTTCAATTGAGAAAGTTGAAAATTTGTGATAGGACCTTTTTTTTAAGATAAAGTCAGAAATTTAAATAAAAAGCTGGAGTTTTTAGATAGAATATCAGAACTGTGACATGAAAATTTGAATTTATGAGGGAAAAAAACAGATTTTCAGATTAAAGAGTCAATAACTTTGCAACTTTTCATCAAAAATATTTCACTTCTTAATTTCAAAAATATGATTTCTTCTCTAAAATATGGACTTTTTATCTCAATATGTTTACTTTATCTCAAATATGGGACTTTTTTTGCAAAATTTTGACTTTTATCTCAGATATCAGACCTGTTTTAACTCATAATTTTGAAATTATAGTCTAATATTTTACCTTTGTATTTGAGATTTTGACTTTATTATCCCAAATTTCAACTTTGTATCCTCAGATTTAAAAATTGAAAATTGAAAATTTGTCTTTTTACTCAATGTTTTGTTTTATTTATTTTTTTCTTAATTCCAAAGTCCAGATTTTTTCTCAATATTTTTTTTCTTTTATCTCAAAAATTTGAATTTTTCTCCAGAATTTCTACATTTCATCTAAGATTTTTCACTTTACTATCTCAAAAATTTGACTTTATCTCAAAACTGTATTTTTTCTCATTTTTTTTGTCCTTTATTTTAAAATGAAGATTTTTTTAAAGGAAGTTCAAAACCTAGTAACAGTACACACTTGCAGGTTCATGCAGAGTACACGTCGAAGACCCGACTACTCACATTTAAAAGGAGGTCATAAAAGACTATTGTACGACGTAAGTAGGAAGTAAGTAGTCAAACCTGGTTCAAAGGACTCGGAAACATCGAGTGTGTAGGGGTTTTGTAGTCACTAGGTCCTCCGTCTTTTGTGTTCAGAAGCCATTTAAACCCATTTGTGTCGACTTGAGTTCATGTCATGCTTTTATTTTGGAGGGATGGAAACAGTAGGTGTGCCAGATGTTACAGGTGCAGAGACTCTTCTCGACACAAATAGACCAAGAGAACAAAAGAAAGAGGTTTATCATCCACATATTTATCACAGCAGATGGAAAATAACTCTATTCCAAAACAGTAACCAGCTGATGACTCAAACAAAGTGGTTAATATTGTTAAATGTAATTTCATTCAGTGTTTGGTCATTAATCCACCTGATTGACTGAAGCACACAGAGTTCTGGTTTTGAAGTTTTGTTTTCCTCTTTCAAGCATAAATAACTCAATTTCTCTCAGATATGAAATGTCTCCATGTGCTTTTGATTTGAGACACAGTCATAATTCATCTGTTACCTCTCCTCTGGGTTTGGAGGAGAAAGGAGAGCGAGAGGCTCGAGTAAAGTTCAACTCCTCAGTCCTGAATAAAACACCTCAAACACTTTTTTAAAGGGACAGCGAGGACTTTTTAAGTGATCTTGCAAAAGTCTAATATCTAGATGTACGTCTGATCATGATCCACAACTTAAAATGAGATTATCAGCCATAAAATAGGTTATTTCCAAATGGACCGGATTGATTAACAGCAATTTGAAGTTTCCATGACAACACCACACCAGCTGATGACGAAGTAAACGGTCGTTAAAGGTCTGGTGGAAACTCTTTAGTATGAATTGTGAAAATTTCCCTTGTGGGATAAAGAAATAATTTTCAATTCATGAAAGAGACAGAAGAGCAGAAGTGTGCTAAACAGAAGAATGATAGAGCACGAGCTAAAGGCTAAAACATGAGCTAAAGGCTAAAACATGAGCTAAGGCATTAGCTAAAGGCTAAAACATGAGCTAAAGGCTAAAACATGAGCTTAAGGCTGAAACAGGAGCTGAGGGCGAAAACATGAGCTAAGGGCTAAAACATGAGCTAAAGCATGAGCTAAAGGCTAAAACATGAGCTAAGGGCTGAAACATGATTTAAAGGCTAAAACATGAGCTAAAGGCTAAAACATGAGCTAAAGCATGAGCTAAAGGCTAAAACATGAGCTAAGGGCTGAAACATGATTTAAAGGCTAAAACATGAGCTAAAGGCTAAAACATTGGCTAAAGGCTAAAACATGAGCTAAAGCATTAGCTTAAGGCTAAAACATGAGCTAAAGGCTAAAACATGAGCTAAAGGCTAAAACATGAGCTTAAGGCTAAAACAGGAGCTGAGGGCGAAAACATGAGCTAAGGGCTAAAACATGAGCTAAAGGCTAAAACATGAGCTTAAGGCTAAACAGGAGCTTAAGGCTAAACAGGAGCTTAAGGCTAAAACATGAGCTAAAGGCTAAAACATGGGCTAAAGCATGAGCTAAAGGCTAAAACATGAGCTAAAGGCTAAAACATGAGCTAAGGGCTGAAACATGATTTAAAGGCTAAAACATGAGCTAAAGGCTAAAACATTGTCTAAGGGCTAAAACATGCGCTAAGGGCTTAAACATGAGCTAAGGGCGAAAACATGAGCTAACGCATGAGCTAAAGGCTAAAACACAAGCTAAGGGCTAAAGCATGAGCTAAAGGCTAAAACACAAGCTAAGGGCTAAAGCATGAGCTAAAGGCTTAAACAGGAGCTAAAGGCTAAAACATGAGCTTAAGGCTGAAACATGAGCTAAAGGCTAAAACAGGAGCCAAAGGCTGAAACATGAGCTAAAGGCTAAAACAGGAGCCAAAGGCTAAAACATGGGCTTAAGGCTGAAACATGAGCTAAAGGCTAAAACATGAGCTAAAGGCTGAAACATGAGAAACAACTCCCTGACTGGTGAGACCAGTAAATTACAGAAAAAGGAGTCACAGCTGTCTCCTCTCAGCAGATCACACTTGAAGTGGTAAAAAGTTGGTTTTACAGCTTTCGTTTTCTCCGTTTTCCTGAAGCTTTTGTTATTTTATTTTTTTAATTTTAAATTCCTTCCTGTCTGTGTGGTTTCTCCAGGATCCCGACCTGCAGCTCCTTATGGCTGTGTATGATGAGAACATCCTGAAGAATCCTTTCTACGTGGCCTTAGAGAAGCAGAGACCTGACCTCTGCAGCCGAGTGGCAGAACTCCACGGCATCGTGAGTTTCACACCTCACACACCCCAAAGAAACAAAACCTGATGTAGTTTAGGAAAGAAAAAATCCACAGTTTGATCACATCATGTTTTGCTGTCAGAAGAAGAGACGGAGGAACTTGCCTCAGTTTATTTTCAAAGAAGAGTTTCGTATCAAACCATTTCCTCCTTGAAAGCAGATCAAGGTGTCTCTTTCACTTTTCTTGTGGTTGCAGCGTCTTCAGCCTGCAGTTTCCGTCAAAAAGCGCCTGGTGTTAATATTAGATCGGTGAAGGTGACAGAACATTTCTCTGAGGTTTTTTGGCTTCGTTTGATCACGTTTTCTCTGATATGACACATCAGAAGTCCACGCTGCTGTGAAATGAATCCACTGAAAACCTGGACTGATATCAAATGACCCGACTGTCTGCGTAGCTGCTTGTTAAAACACGTTTGAGCTCATGGAGACGCCGTATGGAGGATCAGATGTCTGAGCGCAGACCAGCAGCGTATCTGTCTCCACATCAGCAGAATGCAGCAAAATGCATTTAAGTGGATTACAGCTTCTGATACGCATTACACAGCAAACTGCTGACCTGAAGATCAGTTATACAACACCACACCAAAGATGCTTCACTCACTCTACGGACTCTAACGCACGTCCTGCTTCCACAACCTCGACTGACATCAGACCCAATTCAATTCTCGTTAACCCTGAGAGCATGATGAAGTTGTTTTTGTAAACAGCTGAGCATGAATCTGGACATGAATCTTAAAAGTTACCCTGGCTACCAGAACGTCATTTTCCTAAATGATCAGTGTTTTTACCAGCTACATAAGAACGAGAATAAAATCTCTCAAAATATCTTAGTTTGTATAAAATTTGAAAAAATATTTTCACCTGTAGGCCGCCATTGTTGTTTACGCCGCAATAACGTCTGGGTAGTGAGGTCATATGGTTGCACCGGGCTGGATCTCATACAGGATCATATAAGTCCTGGAGCGGACTTCAGTGGTTTCCAGAGGAAGTTTTGTGGGTTTGTGTTGGAAAATAGTCGGCACAGCATTTGGCTTTAGTCTCCGTTTATAATGACCCACACCTGTCAGCTCTTTCATCAGCATGGGCCGGCTAAATGCAGCAAATGCTTCTGGGGAGAAGTGGCCAGAACATAGCCGCGGCTCCATGGGAAGTTGTTTACGCCCACAAGCCATTTCCCACAACTTCCTTCTTTTCTTGTCTTTTGGGAAGCTGTGCAGACTAACATCAGTCTCCTTGTTTCCTTTGGACNTAGATAATAAAAAAAAATAATAATAAAAATAAATAAATAAATAAAAAAAGGTGAACATTTTGAATATCCTTTAAACATAACTGAGTTTTAACAATTAAAAAAATTATTTGAATGTTTTTACCTTCATATATTTACATTAACCTCCTCCATCAACACTGAAAAAAAATCAGACGTTTTAGAAAATGATTTGGCGGCCCACTTGCAATACCTCCACGGCCCACCAGGGGGCCACGGCCCACAGGTTGGGAAACACTAGTTTAGCGGATACAGGCTGTTGATATGCAGACGTGAAAGTTACACGTATTCCCACATTAATTTGTGCAAATTAAAGAAGAATGTTGACGATCCTGTGGGGGAATTTGGAGAGTTGTCCTTTAAACGAGTACAGCTCAATCAGAAGGTTTAGTCTGATTTTGTGTTTGTATCAGGTCTGAACTTTAACCCTCTTCCTCCTCCTTCAGGTTCTGGTTCCTTGCTGTGGAAGTTTGAGCGTCAGCAGCTTCGCAGACTCTCAGTTCGACAGTTATGTGCTGCATCCAGCTGAGGACGGGTACCAGACGGCCGACGGAAAGGTTTGTTTGTTTCTCACACAAAGTTTCAAACATCAGCTCATCACAGGACGAGCCCAAAGTTATTTTCCTTCTGAAAACATGAGACGACAAAAACAGGACAAGAGGCAAATGTTTGTTTTCAGCTGGAGATGAAACAGGTTTAACTTGTTACAGAGTTTGTCTCTCAAACTGAAGGTTCCTGTAACTTATCAGCTGAAATGTTTTTCTTTTTAAACTCAGACCTGACCCATGAAAGCAGTTTGGATCATTAAAATGTCTTTAACTTTCACAGTTATTATTTTTCCCTGGTGTTGCAATTGTGATTTTTGTGTGATTATTTCTAGGTCCGACATCCTTTGAATTTGCAAACACATTGTTGGAAATTAACATTGACATTAATTATGGCAAAACAACAACCCATGACATTTCCTTTTTGCTACTTGTGACTGTTTTTTTACTCATTTTTACCACTTTTCACTTTTTTCCCACCACTTTTGGACCATTTTTTGTTTCCTTCTGACTATTCTTTTGGTTCTATCCCAACTTTCTTGCCATTTTTTGTTGCTTTTTGGCTATTTTTTATCCACTTTTCACTATTTTTTGTCACTTTTTCCCCATTGTTTCTGCCTTCTGACTATTTTCCAAGGTTTTTCAGATTATTTTTGATGTTTTTTTTGCCTTTTTAGTCACTTTTGGACCATTTTTTGCTTCCTTCTGACTATTCTTGTTGTTCTATCCCAACTTTCTTGCCATTTTTTGTTGCTGTTTGGCTATTGTTTTTCAACTTTTCACCATTTTTTGTCACTTTTTCCCTTTTGTTGCTGCCTTCTGACTATTTTTTAAGTTTTCTCAGAATATTTTTGCCTATTTTTGATGGTTTTTGGCCATTTTAGTCACTTTTGGAACATTTTTTGCTTCCTTCTAACTATTCTAGTTGTTCTATCCCAACTTTCTTGCCACTTTTTGTTGCTTTTTGGCTATTTTTTATCCACTTTTCACTATTTTTTGTCACTTTTTCCCCATTGTTTCTGCCTTCTGACTATTTTCCAAGGTTTTTCAGAATATTTTTTGCCCTTCTTTGATGGTTTTTGGCCTTTTTAGTCACTTTTGGACCATTTTTTGCTACTCCCTGAGTATTTCTCAAGTTTTCTCCCAATTCTATTTGTTGCTTTTTGCTGCTTCTTGTCCATTTTTTGCCATTTCTCACCATTTAGATTGTTTGTCCTGCAAGGCTTAGTTTCAACTATTTGGCTCGTTGGTTGAGTAACTCTGGTGTAGAGCAGAAAACATCTGTATTCTGACTCAGGTTATAGAAATATTGCAACAGGTCACATTATGATTTAATCTAATTAGTGATTAATTGTCCAGCCCTCGATCACAGAGTGTGATAATTAACCTGAGTGCGTGTGCTCTGTGTTTCTCAGGAGGTCAGGATCCAGGACAGGCAGGTCCTGCTGGGATCCGGCTTCCCGGCTCCGGTCTCTGTCCCCATCCTGTTTGAGGAAACCTTCTACAACGACCAGGAGCAGAGCTACAGCATCCTGTGCATCTCCAGGCCCGTGGAGGTGAACCCCAGCCCGGCAGAGCTCAGCCCGCCGCCGCCGTACTGCCTGAAGAGCCTGGAGGACGTGCGGGAGTTCCTGGGCCGCCACGCCCAGAAACTGGACAAGTTCATCATCGGTTTCTGTTTGGCTTTTAAGGAGCAGGAGAGGAAGGGGCTCAGACATCACATCGTGAGACACTTTCTCTGCTTTTTCAACCGTAGTTTGTCTCTGCTGTTTAAAAGCTGGAGGTGGAATCTTAATTTCTTCCTTTCTGAATAATAACTCACCTGCAGAAATTCAGTAATTTCTTATCAGGGTTCCTACACATTCTTAAAAAAATCTTAGACTTATGTCTTTAAAACCAAGGCCCTAAAAAGTCTTAGCTTCATTAAAATGTTATATTCTGGTCTTAAATAAATTACTCAAAGGTCTTAAATTTGCCAGGGCAGGATTTGTTCATGTTTTTTGTTGTTGTTGTTGTTTTTGCTGGACTTTTTTTGAAAGAGTGGATACTGTCTTAAAAGCTGCTGATACAAATTCTTACCTGTATCCTGTGTCACTGTTTACACTTTTACATACAACCATTAGTCAGAGAGAATCACTTTATGCTCAATAAACAGATAACAAGTTAACTTGAATGACATCCATAGAGACACACATGCTATGATTTAGTTGCAACACAGTCTTAAATTTCATTCAAAGTGGCATTAAAAAGGTCTTTAGAGTCTTAAATTTGTCTGAAACCTGCAGATACTCTGTTTATAAACCTTTTAAACCCAACCTGAGTCTCTTATTTAGTATCTTGAATACAATTTTGCTCAACATCTGCTCATCCTTCTGCATTTATGAGATTCTTCGTTTCGAACATAAATGTGAAAAAATGCAAACTCCTGCACCTAAAAGATGCCTCCACCTGCAAATGCATCTCCCAAAAACTCTTCTGATTGGTCTGCTGGGTTGCATCACTTTTTTCTTTCCTGCATTGACATAACTTTTAGAAAACTTAACATCTTAAAGAGCCGGTATCGAATTTTTCAGCGGGACTAATCACTTTTTGCTCTTCTCTCTCCAGGACTCTGTGAACGGTCTTTACACTAAATGTCTTCAGTGTCTCCTCAGAGACTCTCGCCTGGTGAGTACAAGCTGATCCAAGACACATTCTGCACCTGTTACAACAGTGTGGCTCTGTAGTAATGGAGTGCAGCTACGAGATCAAATACAAAATGAGTGAATACTTGTTAAAGATAGTGAAGTTTATCAGTTTGGACAATAAATATCTTGTCTTTTGTGATGTTGTTTAACGCCACACATCTCCATCAACTGAGAAACATGTAACACCACAAACAGCTGCATTCATCAATCAGCAGCTGTTATAATATTGATGTTTAAAAATCCCTTAGAGTCACATTCAGGATCTTTCTGTGGTCTGAAGGGTCAGACTCCTGACTGCAAACATTCAGATCAGAGACATGTTGACGTGCCTCTGGACTCTAATCCAATCATATCTAATCTAATCTGAGGCGTCTTCACACGAGCCTCTAACATCCACCTCCTGCACACTGACTCAAGTGTTCCTCTGCTCTTTCTGCTCTGTTGATACCAAACGATCTTTTCTTCTTTCCTGCAGAAACTTCTTGCAAAGCAGGAGCTGCAGATGACTCTCCTCAAACAGGCGGTGGAGGTAAACGCTCTCAGACACACACATCTTCTTCACGACACTTTGGTTTTCTTTATAAAAGATGGAATTAAATCTTCTCTTGTTCTTCTTCCACTCAGATGTATGTTCATCATGGTATCCATGATTTGATTTTTAACTTTGTGGGAACGCTTGAAGCCAGCCAGGTAGGTCTGACAACTTCTCCCTGCTCTGGAAAAACACAGTCGTTATCAAAAGTGCATTTATTAATGGATCAAAAATGTTGATTTCATAGACTGTATAATGAGTGGACGTAACAACGTTCGGCTCAAACTGAAGCCTCCAGCAGATGCCCCGCCCCCTGGTGTCTGGCTGCAGTATAGGTCATAAGCCCCGCCCCCTGGTGTCTGGCTACAGTATAGGTCATAAGCCCCGCCCCCTGGTGTCTGGCTGCAGTATAGGTCATAAGCCCCGCCCCCTGGTGTCTGGCTGCAGTATAGGTCATAAGCCCCGCCTCCCCATGTATTCCAGATATGAGCCGGGAAAATTTAAAAAAATTACGATACCTGGTAGAACGTTTCTCTCATCTTTACTCTAAGGTGGTATGATGATGTCATCTGGCTGCATGGTGTTCAAGTGTTTTTTTTCTGAGAAGTTAGTTTCTCATTAGTTATTGGACGTTAAAAACCTCGATATAAGTTTCGTTTTACGATAGTTGACAGCTGCCGTTCGTGAGTAGTTTTTATCGGGGATATAAGAAACTTCAGGAAAGAGCCAAAAGGAGACTAAAACTTCTGAAGAAGAAGAAATTAATATTTTTATTTCTCTTTTTTACTTGGCTCCACCGGAAATTCTCTACTGCGCAGACTCTGGCTGCACAATGGCGGCTAGAGAAACAGGTTTTTTTGGCTTCAAAATCGTAGAACGGTGACAGGCGGAGCCACGCTGTTTATTCTATATACAGTCAATGGTTGATATTGTAAGGACTCACTGCTAATCTCATGTCTTTCCTCTGCTGCTCCTCCTCAGGATGCTGCCTTCAATAAAATCAGCCGCAGTCTTCAGGAGCTGCAGCAGAAAGACCTCGGAGTCAAACCTGAGTTCAGGTAAAATCATCGAACACACCAAAAACACCAGAAAAAATACTCCAGGAGACAGTGGCACTAACTGTGCTGGTGTGCTGGAATGATCCAGATGGAAGAAAATGCAGTTTTGTAAAGAGTTCTACATAAGAGACATGGCTCCAAATCAGCTCTTAGCTCATCCATCATCTTAAAAATGTTTGCTGGATCGTCCATATGTCTTTACTGTTTTTATTTCTGACAGTTCAAATATATCCAGAAGTGTTTACAAGTGTTTTTATACACGCAAACCTTCAGTAGATCAGGCCTTTCTTTCTTTTTAAGGTCCCAATCCTGCACAAATATTGTTGATAATGTTGCTCAAAGTGAAGTCACAGATGAGGTCAGAGAAAAAAGCAGTTTTTCCAGCAGACGGTCGTCTTCAGTGAGTGACATTCGCTGCTGTCACTGACGGATTAATGTCGTAAACTTTAATAGCTGTCATGAGTTGAAGCATGAGATCTGACCTTGTGATAAGATGTTTTTGTAAATTTCTGAAATTATATTATTATTCTCTGGAACGCTCAGTGACTCTTTGTCGGGACTTTCTCACATAGCAGCTGTTTTATTTCCTTGTCACAAACTCAAACTGTTTTTTTTTATTTTTTTTTTTTAAGGATGAGGTGTTTTATTCACTCATTATATGTCAGACACAAAGAATGAAAACACAGTATTTAATTATTCATTTCAATTGTTTACAGCAGGGTCACAAACTCAAATAACCAAAGGACCAATGAGCATCCAGTCTTGTTGCAAGGAGGCCACTTCAGGTGCTCCACAAAAAAAAAAAAAAAAAAAAAAAAAAAAGTCGACCTTCCATTTTTCATGTTTTGGAACGTAAACATTCAAAATGAAAAAAAAAAAAACTGGTGTTTGTCTCACTACTGTCTATTAAGGTTTGAATTTGTATATGTAGATTTCTGTTTTCTTTCATCCAAAGAAAATGTAGTACATGTTAAATTAGGGGTTGCAACTCAAAAAGGTTGAGAATCACTTTAATGTAAAGAATTGATAAGGAAAAATTGATACAGATGGATTGAACCATTTCTTATCGATTCACCAAAAGACGACATGGGAAGTGTCTCTAAATATTGACCAATAGATTAAAGTTTTAAATATGAAGTTTCAAGGGTCTTAGAGGCAGAAATGTGACATCCACATATGTGCACGCCAGGTCTTAAGAGACTAAGTTAATTTAATCAGCTTTTGGAAGTTTTTGGCGTTGTATGCAGGTGCCTATTCATATTTTTGTTTCATATTTAACTCAAACTGTTTTTATATTTCCCGTCTCTGCAGCATCAACTTGTCGCGGGCGAAGCGAGAGCTGAGTCAGCTCAACCAGCAGAGCTCGCCGCTCCTCAAACTGCTCTGTCTGCGCAGAGTCGCTCTGACGGCCACACAGACACCACGACGCACAGGTACGTCAGAAAAATATGTCCACAAACGAAACCAGAGTCTGTCCAGGAAGGTCTCACTGAACAAAACAAAGCTGTGAACATTCAGCAGAAACTCAACAACTCGTACAACTGACGTCTTAAGATGAAGATTTGTATTGGGAGGTAAAAACGTGAGAGTTCAACAAACACTTCAGAAGAAACAAGACAAGAATAAAGTCATGAAACGGAGCAAATCAGAAATATTTGGGTCCAAAATTAGGGGTGAGAATTGGCAAAAACCTCATGATACGATAGTTTCACAATGTTGCTCAAAATTAAAAGGACAAATGAAGTCAAAACTATTTGCTTGAAAACAACTATTCCATTTATTAATTTAAATCAAGCTTTAGTGAAGTTTTCCCAATGTACGGCAGAGAATTACATCAAACCATTAAAAGTTTTTACTGTAATGCAAAGATAAAAATGAAGGTAAGAATTATTTTTAACTGTTAGATATAAAGGTCAATATTTAAGTTGAAAAGTGGAAATTTGGAGAAAAAAAAGACAAAATTCTGGAACAAAAAGTCAATATTTTGAGATAAAAAAAATCCAAATTTTATGCAATCAATCTAACAATGTGAAAAAAGTCTTAACTTTCACATAAAGGGTCAAAATTTTAAGATAAAAAGTCAAATCTTTGAGATTAAGCATCAAAATTTTGAAATAAAGGCAACATTTATTAAATTTATTAAGGAATATTAAAGTCGAAACCATCATAAATTAAGACAACATTTATAGATAAAAGGCAAAATTTGGAAAAAAAAGAGAAGATTTTGAGATAAACAACCAAATTTTGACTTTTCTTAAAACCCTTAGTCAAACACCTCCACTGAGTCTGAACTGTAAATGGGTCACTGACAAAAAGAGGGTCAAAAAACGTATTTTTTAAAAGTTCTTTGAAAATGGATGAAAACATATTTCTGAGAGAAGAATTATGTTTTCTAACAGATTTCAGTAGTTGACCAACATTTCAAAGATTTTAGGTTCATTATTTTTTAGTATTTTTAATTTGAGCACCCAAAAATGTCAGGTGGTGCAACCAAATATATGAAAATATATTTATATGTTCCTGTTATTTTTTCTGTGTGAAATTATTGGCAAGTATCTCTCAAGTGTCTGTAGTGACTCATACATTTTCATTTTGTGTGTTTCATTTCTTTTATTTGTGAATAAGATAAATAATTTGATGTTAAAATAACATTTCACATTATTACATTGGTTGTNCTCCTCTCGATCCCTGAGCGTCTTCTCTGCGCTGCTCGTAATCAGATCAGCTCCAGAACAATACTCACTCTGTCGGCCTCTAATGTGTTTGTCCACTTTGATTTGGAAATCTAAACTTATCGGCCCACGACCTCCCCGCTGTCAGTCTGCAGAGTGGTACGATCCGCTCCTAATTACTGTTTGTCAAACGGCCAATTTAGCCATTTGCTCTGTGTGTGTGTGTGTGTGTGTGTGTGTGTAGTGAGCTTCCAGTGTTTCACCTAACAAGACTGTGTGTGTGTTTTCTCCTGCAGTCAGTATCGAGGCGGTGTGTGCAGACGACCTGCTGTCCGTCATCCTCTATCTGCTGGTGAAGACTGAGATCCCAAACTGGTGAGCGGGGAAAGGAGGCGGGGTGTTTACTGTGACCTTTGACCCTGTGGCTTCAGCAGAGGAAACAGAAAAGCTGATCTGTTATTTTGAAACTGTAAAAGTCTGATTGTGTCAGAAGTCAATGCAGAAGAGAATCAAACCAAGACTCCTTCTACTGTCAAGCATCTTTAAAAAAAAATAAAAATCACAAACCTCACTTTATTTATTCCCTTTGCAAACAGTTTCCAATGAGTTTTTTTGTCTTAATGTCACATTTTAAGTCTTTAAAACAACATCATGCCAGTTTTGTAAAATATGCTCCAATTTGGAGTCAATCAAAGGAGAAAATAAAGGATGCTGTTCCAGATTCATGAGTCCAGATTTGTTCCTTTCTGGCCCCTAACAAGCAAAATGTAAATAGTCCAAATGGCAACACAGCTGCCTTAACCCTTTAACGCCTGAGCTTCAAAGTTTTGACTGTGAATGGTCCAAAAATGTCCTGAGAGTAAGTGTCGAGGCCCATTTTTTTCTCGAACATTTGGAACTTTCAATATCTGGAGGTTATTTCCAGTTTGCCACATGTAATATGAGAGAAAAACAGTTAAAAATGACAAAAAAAACAAGCACTAAATTTGATTTTAGAGGTTTAGTGAAGGAAAAACTGCAATTTTTACAGGTTAAAAACTGAAACTTTGAACATTAACAGACATATTTACTATGATATTTATAAGTCTTTTCCCTTAATTTGTTAAAAAAAAAGGTCTCTGACAGCATCATTAGATCCCTCAGCATCTCACAGCTTCTCCCTCTCTTTGCATAGAAGTCAGTTGAGGATGACCAATCGAGGACTATTAAACGGTCAAAAGACGCCTGTAGACTAAATGTTTTAGCCCATTTTTTTTCTGAAGTATGTTGAACTTTCAATATCTGGGAGTTATTTCCCATTTGCTGCATGTTATATGAGAAAAAAACAGTTTAAACCAAAGAAGACACAAACATAAAAATGGATTTTACAGGTTTAATGAGGAATAAACACTGCATTGTACAAATTTTTCAAATTAAACCTTAGATTTGAACATAAAAAAATATATGTATAATCACATTTATGAGTCTTTGACCTTTATTTTATGAAGAAAAACAGTTTTAAACAGCATCATAGGATCCTCCATCATCTCACAGCTTCTCCCTCTCCGAGCACACAAGTCACTTGAGGATGTCTGATCCTCATCATGAGACAAAAACTGAAACTGAAAGTAGAAGAGAAAGATATTCAGCTTCTCACACACACTCTACAGAACAAACAAGAAACTATTCTAAAAAGGTTAATACAAAATATAAACATTGCACTATGCAAATACTGTACAGTTAAGACTTAATACACTGTTCTTAAAAAGTCACCTCACAGTACAAATGTCAATCTACACAAACGATCATGTTTGCGAAGTAAAAACTAGACAGAAAGCTTCATTCATCCTGAAATTCATCCATCTAATGTTTCCTTTTCTCACATAAAGTTGCTCCTTCAGATGCTCCTTTTGTCTCAGAATTAAACAGAAACTTCAGTTGAGGTTTTATGACATTTTTGGACGAACTGTTTTCTCTATGCTTCCCTTTCATCCATGTGTATTCACAGGCTTCCCTAAAAGCTCGAGTAAAATCACAGTAATAACCACATACTTACTGAAAGAGCAACAGCTCAGCTTTAAAGAACTGTTGGAATTTTTTAGATTGCGCAAACCGTTAAGTAATAACGGTCAATCAGAGTGCAGACACATCCGGTGTTAAAGGGTCAAACTTTGAGTCATAAATGTTGGATCCTCAAAGACTGATTCTGTAAAGTTCGCTTGTACATGCTTTGGTAAGAGTTGGTGGTGATGGTGCTCATGGGAAATGGAGTCCTCATCACATAAGAACACTACAGATTCTGACCACAGGTGTCACTGTAACCAACACTTTAACAGGACGCAATTTTCTCCAACTGTACATGAAGCAACCCCAATTTTTTTTCAAATTTTTCCTCGTTCTGTGTGTTAAATATGTCAGAAATTGTTGAAGCTGACAGAATTGACTGAATCTGTTTCAAACATTGATTTAAGTTGTTGTTTTTCTTCAGGATGGCCAACCTGAGCTACATCCGTAACTTCTGCTTCAGCCACTCCAGCAAAGACGAACTCAGCTACTGTCTGAGCACCTTCGAGGCCGCGGTCGAGTACATCAACCTGGGGAAGCTGCAGGACACACACCACGTCAGTTACACACACACACACGGGACAGAAAGTTACTCTGCTTTTTTGTAGTTTTGACGTTTTTCCACGTTTGTCACCCAGGGCTCAGGGGAGCTGAACGACAAGGCCATGTTCAAGGAGAGGATGAGTCTTTTGTCTCAGAGCTCAGCGACACCGATCCACTGTCTGTTTGAGGTGAGAGCAGGACTCTGAACCATCGTCTGCAGATGGTTTTAAAATATCTGAGGTCGTCGTATAAAAATCTGTGAGGCATCTAAAGGGTTAAACTTTGCTTTTTGTGTGTGTGTTGTAGCACATAGCAAATGGAAACGAGTCGGAGGTGGAGCGTCTGCTGAGTGAAGGAGAGAGCAACGAGGACGCAAGGATGTGTCATCCTCTCTGCTCCTGTGACCTCTGTGACCTCCAGCTGTCCGGGTTAGAGCACACACACACACACACACACACACACACACACACCAGCCACAGCCCATCAGAGTAGCACCAGCCCTTGGGAGGTTTAAAGAAAAACGTCGCTTACATCAGAGTCTGGAGGCAGAGTGATTGCTGTACTTTGATGGAAAAAAAGGCACATGGGTCAATGACAAGAAGAGGGTCTAAAACGTAAAAAGTTCTTTGAAAATGGATAAAAAACATATTTCTGAGAGAAGAATTCTGTTTTCTAACAGATTTCAGTAGTTGGCCAACATTTCAAAGTTTTTAGGTTCATTATTTTTTAGTATTTTTAATTTGAGCACCCAAAAATGTCAGGTGGAGCAACCAAATATATGAAAATATATTTATATGTTCCTGTTATTTTTTCTGTGTGAAATTATTGGCAAGTATCTCTCAAGTGTCTGTAGTGACTCATACATTTTCATTTTGTGTGTTTTATGTCTTTTATTTGTGAATAAGATAAATAATTTGATGTTAAAATAACATTTCACATTATTACATTGGTTGTACCACCTGACATGGAAATTGTTCCAGTCACCAATGAGGTGAAAAAACCTTTTTTATCAGTATTTCAGAGAAATCTACAAACTTTTCCACTTGGTCACAAATGTCATTTGGGCTCCTCTGGCTGATGCAGTTTCCTGTTTCCTGTTTTATTCTCTTCACTTTAAAATAAAAGTCTAATGTTACGGTTGCACCACCCTGACATTTGACAAGGTGAAAATTACGGGACAAAAGTTTTTTACATTTCTCAACAGCTTTAAAATTCTTTTTATTTGCAAAGAATGTTTTATTTAAAAAGGTTCAAGCATAAAATAATGCCACTGTATTTTTAATTTCCATGTACAATAACTGACATTCAATTTTTAGAGTTTAATTACTGTGGATACTTGTCAGGACGGTTGCACCACCTGACATTTTGGGGGTTTGAGGAACCAAAACACAAAAAAACATGTTATATTTTAATAGTTTAAATATGTGTTCAAATAACACAGGTTTCATAGAATAAAGAAATACATGTGATGAAATACTCAATTCATGATGGAAGGAAATATTGCACTNTTTTCCACTTGGTCACAAATGTCATTTGGGCTCCTCTGGCTGATGCAGTTTCCTGTTTCCTGTTTTATTCTCTTCACTTTAAAATAAAAGTCTAATGTTACGGTTGCACCACCCTGACATTTGACAAGGTGAAAATTACGGGACAAAAGTTTTTTACATTTCTCAACAGCTTTAAAATTCTTTTTATTTGCAAAGAATGTTTTATTTAAAAAGGTTCAAGCATAAAATAATGCCACTGTATTTTTAATTTCCATGTACAATAACTGACATTCAATTTTTAGAGTTTAATTACTGTGGATACTTGTCAGGACGGTTGCACCACCTGACATTTTGGGGGTTTGAGGAACCAAAACACAAAAAAACATGTTATATTTTAATAGTTTAAAGATGTGTTCAGTGTACTTAATGGCAATTAGTTTGTTGGTTGCTCATGTTTCTCTTGCACTATTATCATTGTTGCCCTATTTGCACTTTCACACTTCGCACTTTTCTGCATTAACTTACATGTTACTTTCCTTTTTTTTTTGAGCTCGGGTCTAAACATGTCATCACTTTTATATGTGTACGGTGTTTCTTATCCTACCTCTTTTTAGTCATTGTGTTGTCTATCATTTCTGTATTTTAGACTTTTTATTATTGTCATTGTCTCTTGTCCTTTGTGTGTTCAGGCTGCAGCACCAATCTCCCTTGACGGGACAATAAAGTAATTTCTGATTCTGATCATTACTTTAAGAAACGAAGGTCAGTCAGTCCAGTAAATAGTCATGAAAATAAAGAAAACGCGAATTGAATGAGAAGGTGTGTCCAAACTTTCAACCATGGACATCATTTGTGGCCTTGACCATTAAGCTACAGATAAAGTTTTCTATCTTCAGTGTGTCTCGTAAACACACGTCCAGTTTTAAGATGATCTGAAATAAACTGTGTGACTGGCTCGATTAAATACCCACCTCCTAAATTGTCAAAGTTTCATATTTAACTCAAGTTTCCAAACTCCTGGTTCAGAATTCATAATCCTCATAAGAGACTTTTTTACAGGTCGGATCATTATAGTTACGCACAAAAAATTTCAGGCCTGTATCTCAAAGTAAAAGGAGGGGCTGTGTTTTTCTGTGGAGCAGCACAAAAATCATTGGATTCATACATTTTTGTCATGACTGAATTTTATGGCACATTTATGACTTTAAGCATGTGTCAGAAACAAACTGAGACGGTATAATAATCACTAAGAGTCTTTTTTCAGTCAGATTTCCGTCTCATTGGCTCTCTCAACTGGAATTTTTCACACTTTCATTTCTACTCAAACTTAATTTCCCTCGAACTTCTTTTGTTTCTGCATCAGGGTTTAAAATCAGGAACTAAAAAAAGTTTCACTTCCTCTTAAACACACACTTGATGAACTGATTCCTGAACTTGGAGAGAACATTATGACTCCAAGAGGCAGTTACACAGTCGTACTTCTCTGTCGTGGCTTCAGAAATAATCTACGGTGGCCCACAGGGGACATGAGACGTGAAATCTGTGGTTTTGCTGCATGAAACTGTATCAAAGAGAAATGATTCATTAAAAGAAGTGTGTGAGGTTTCTGCTCATTATTGCAGCTTCTTTTCTGAAATGTTTGTTTTCTTGTTTTTTTTTCACCTGCAGGCGCTTAAACGACCCCTCCATCGTCACGCCGTTCTCCAGAGACGACCGCGGTTACACTCCGCTTCACGTCGCGGCCATCTGTGGTGAGCAGGTGTCACTTCACACACACAAATACAGAGATAAAACATTAAAGTATGAAGGTAATTAAGCGTAAATGTGTGTGTGTGTGTGTCAGGTCAGTCCCAGCTCATCGACCTGCTGGTGTGTAAAGGCGCTCCGGTCAACGCCACGGACTACCACGCCCTCACACCGCTGCACCTGGCCTGCCAGCGAGGATACCAGGGCGTCACGGTGAATACACACACTCTCACACACCCATACGCTGAAGTGTGTGTTCGCAAAGTAATTAACTTCCTCTCACACAGAGAATGTTTTTGTGTTTTCCAGTTGCTGCTGCTGCACTATAAAGCCAACACGGAGGCTCAGGACAACAACGGGAACACGCCACTGCACCTCGCCTGCATGTACGGACACGAGGACGTACGTCAAACTCTCACTGTCACTTTATTTAAACCACTTCGACAACAGAAACTTCCAGAATAACCCTGATGAAAAGTTTCCCTCCCCCAGTTCTTAACAGCGTGTATTTCCCCCTTTAACATCAGTGACAGCTTGTTCAGAAAACACGACCAACACCTACTCCCAGAAATAAAAGAGACTACCATTTTGACTGGTAAGAAGAACCGTTTTTCGGAGGTCAAGGACATTTAAGAACGAGACAGAACGTACTTGACGTCCAAAGAGATCTCCCCAGAGTGGCTCAATGATATTGAGGTCAGGAGACTGAGATGGCCACTCCAGAACCTTCACTTTACTCTGCTGTAGCCAATGGCAGGACCCAAATTTCAACTTTTCATCAAAAATATTTCACTTCTTAATTTCAAAAATATGATTTCTTCTCTAAAATAAGGACTTTTTATCTCAATATGTTTACTTTATCTCAAATATTGGACTTTTTTTTGCAAAATTTTGACTTTTATCTCAGATATCAGACCTGTTTTAACTCATAATTTCGAAATTGTAGTCTAATATTTTACCTTTGTATTTGAGATTTTGACTTTATTATCCCAAACTTCAACTTTGTATCCTCAAATTTGACTGTTTTAAAAAATGAAAATGGGTCTTCTTACTCAGTGTTTTGTTTTTGTTTGTTTTTTCTTAATTCCAAAGTCCAGATTTTTTTCTCAATATTTTGATTTTTTTTTTCTTTCATCTCAAAAATTTGAATTTTTCCCCAGAATTTCTACATTTCATCTAAGATTTTTCACTTTACTATCTCAAAAATTTGACTTTATCTCAAAACTGTATCTTTTCTCTTTTTTTTTGTCCTTTATTTTATCTCAACTTTTTTACTTAATTTCAAAATTGTTTTCTCTTAGTTTGTTTGTCCTTTATCTCAATATTGGATTACATTTTTAGGTTTGACTTTTTATCTCACGATTTTGAACTTATAACCTCATATTTCAATGTTATATCACAGATTTTGACTTAATTATCCAATATTTCAACTTTTTACCTTTAAATTTTGACTTAAGTTTCTCAAAACTTAACTTGTTCCTCAATATTTTGATTTTTTTTTCTCAAATTTTGACTAGTTTTACCTCAAAAATTTGACTTTTTCACTTGACATTTTGACCATATGTCATTATTATTTTTCTTTTATCCAAAAAATTGGACTTCTTCTCTACAATATTGTTTATTTATCGCAAAATTGTCTTTTTTTTTCCTCAATTTTTTTTTGTCCTTTATCTCAAAATTTGGATTTTATTACCCTAAGTTGTGACTTTTATCTCAAAACTTTGACTTGTCCTTGTGTTTTGGATCATTGTCATGTGTGAACGTCCAAGTACGTCTCATGTGCAGCTTCTGGGCTGATGAGTGTAAATTTTCCTCCAGTATTTTCTGATAACATGCTGCATTCATCCTTCATTCATCAGTTTGGACCAAGTTTCCTGAGCCTTTGTAGCTCACACATCCCCAAAACATCAGTGATCCACCTCCGTGTTTCACAGTAGGAATGGTGGACCTTTCATCATAGGCCTTGTTGACTCCTCTCCAAATGGAACAATGTTNATCCTGTCGTGTGTTTTTCCATCAGTGTGTGAAGGCTCTGGTCTACTACGACCTCCAAACGTGTCGTCTGGACCTGCAGAACGATAAAGGCGACACGGCGCTGCACATGGCGGCTCGCTGGGGCTACGAGGGGATCATCCAGGTGCTGCTGGAGAACGGGGCGAGCACCGACATCTTAAACAAGAACAAGGACTCGCCGCTGCAGTGTGCGCTCAACTCCAAGGTCAGGAAAGTTTCCTCCAAACTTTTATCAAAGAGGGAAACATTTGATTCTGTGAGGACGAACAGCTCTGATTGACTTTCATTTACTGTGAAAGTATAACTTTAAAAATACATTTTTCTTGTCAGTTGAATTTGGCTCATATTGAGTGAAATAAGCCACTTTTTGCTGAAAATAAGACACAAACACTTGCTTAGATTTTAGGTTTTGCAGTGAGATAAATCAGTTCTGGGTTTTTGTGCTGTGGCTCATCAGGTTTTAAGAGTCTTTTTACATTTTCATGCTCCTTGTACTGACTTTCTTCTGTTTTTGTTGGCTCCAAATTTAACGCAGCATCTTGAAAACACTTTATTTTGTTCTTCAGATTTAATCAGCTGCAGCTCTGAATGAATCTGTAATGTCTGAAATGCATTTGAACTCTTGTGAAGTCAAACCAGCAGCCCTGACTTTGTCATTTTGACTGGATAAAGAGAAAGATTTAGAAGCTGTTTGTGGTTAAATTGAAGGATTTCCCTCTTTGATTAAATAAAGAATCTCTCTGTTAAACTGTTTGACACTTAGAATAACAAACTGAGCCTGTGAGGATAATAAAATGAGCTTTAAAGAGACAAACTCTCTAATATTCTGCTGCTTTTACCACCTGACAGAGCAGGTGAAGTGACGTTTTTCATGGTCAGAGCTTTGTTCTCACTGTTGCCAACTCAGCGACTTTCTCGCTAAATCTGGCGACTTTCCAGACCCCTTGGCGACTTTTTTATGTCAAAAGCGACAAATCGAGCGACTTTTTCTGGCGTCATAGGCGACTTTTCTGGTGTTTGTCGACTGACGTGAAAGCGTGTATCATTCTGGAGTCTCCATCCTCAACGAGCAGCAGGTTCTGCCGTGAGCTCCTCCCTCGTCTTAAAGCGTTCTCAGGCAGAGGAGAGGAGACCGCACGTGCACTAAACCGCCGCTGGTTTACAGCTGGAAGCAGAGGTGAAAGTAGTTCACAGGTACAACAGGACCAGGAAGATATTAGAGCGGCTGCTGCTTTAAAGCGTTCGTTCAAAACCAGTCACAGCCGCACGCTGGGTCGGGAAATAAATTCTCTAGAAATATGAAGTCTTGAAAACTACCTTAACTTTTAAAAAATCCCTTTTTACGTTTTCCAAATTGTTTCTGAAGAGCCTGGTAGTCTCCTCTGCGCCCAACCTTCAAAATAATAAATATATATCTTATCGTCTCCGGACAATAAAATTAAAAATGGGAAGAAACTCTGTAAAACAGGAACTTTTTTGGTCTTATAATGCAGAGAAATATCACCTATTTTTCTCAAAAGAAAAGACGCTGAAAATGAGTTAGAAATTTGAAAAAATAAACAGATTGAATTTTAATTAAGCTGAGAGAGACAGAGATGAATATAAAAGCCAATTTCTGCTGGATAAAAATACAGAAAATTAAAAACAGGATTTAAATTTTGTTTTTTCCCCATATTGAGTCAAAACTTAACAATAAAGTCATAGTTTCGACTTTTCTTTTTAAAAAATATGACTTTTTAATCACTCATTTGGAATGACACTGAAGAAGGAATCCAATCAAAATCTAATTTGTAGTTCTAACTATTTAGGACGTTTATTATACACTTTTTGTCTCTTCCAGGACATTATTCTTTTCTCCTACAGCGTTCCTTATAATAACGTCCCAATGCCTGATTATGCAAATTAGGTGATGACGTCATCTAGCGACTTCTAGCGACTTTTGGGGCAGCCAATAGCTACTTTCCTCACTGAGGAGTTGGCAACACTGTTTGTTCTCGCTCCTCTCTGATCAGCGTTTGAGGCATTTATCAGGCTGGAAGTGTTGTTTGTGAAAAGACAGCTAACCTCAGATCCTGGATCAAACAGAAGCTGAAAGAGGAGCCATGAAACCTGCTGCTGCATGTTTCTGATGTGTTTGTCTGTTTTTAGATCCTCATGTTGCTGCAGTCGACTCAGAACGGACGTCAGCGCAGCGGCAGTGGACTCGATGTGAGTTTGACAGCTCCTGGTTTTAGAGTCTCTGGAAAAAAAACATGCATGAACTGACCCCACCTCTCCTCTCTCTCCTCCTGCTCTCAGTCTCCCTCTCGCTCCCCTCAGGCCTCCGACTGCAGCAGCCGCCGCTCCTCCTTCTCCAGCACCTCCTCTCTGAGCTCTGAGGTCAAACCGGAGGCAGAACGGGTCAGACACAGAGAGGTGAAAGAGAAAGACGTCGATGTATGAAGCTGCTGCTGTTTTCACAAACTGACAGTTTATGTTTGTGTTTGACAGGTGGAGAAGCTGCTGCGTGCTGTCGCTGACGGAGACGTGGAGATGGTAAGAACATCAACAATCCAGACTATGTCAAAACAAGGTCAAAATCATCAGTGACACCTCATTTGAAAAATTAAAGTCTCTAGTTTTAGAGAATGTCGTGTTTTTATATGTGGCTAAAGTCCACATCAGGATAAATGCAGCTGAAACACCTTCATTTCCTCTTCACTTTTTGAACATCATTAACTTCAAGATGCTTCATGTCAGACATAAAACATCCACCCCATCACTTCTACACCTTCTCATCTACATCTGGGTAAAATTTGAGCTATTAAGGTAAAACTTTGTAGGAGTTAGAGAGTTTTTAGTCTCAGGTGAACAAACACCAGGCGGAGTTGTACTCACTCTGTGTAAAGAAAACCAGCTTCGTCAGTGCTCAGTGTCCTCTTTTTAGTCAACTTTGCTTTCTTTGTGGAAAGGTTCAACAAAAATCATGAAATTTTAGTTCCTAGTTACAGATTGTGAATGAAGATGCACTGCAATTAATAGGTTGCACCAATGATCTAAATGGCTACAGCTGCTTCCAGTGAACACGAAGGTGATTGGTTACTGTAGGAGCGAGTGACAGGCCTGTTAGCCAATAAACGACCCTCTAATAGAGAAATTACACAAGACCAGTCAAGCAGGGAGCACTTGTTGTCTATCACAAGCTGTCCTGGGATGAAAACTCAACAGAAAAGGATGGGGTGACTTTAATCTTGCAGCTAGAACCCTGTTGAAAACAAAGACTTGCAGCTTTGTCAGATTGACATTGAGGAGGAAATGCTCTAAGACTGTGAAGCTGCTGTTATTGATGAGAACGGACACGACAGACAGACAAACAACGAACTTTACAGGAGAAATTTCACCACTTGGAATAATTTGATGAAACAACACTTTTGATATGTTTGAACTCTGGATTCCTCTGGTGGAAAGGAGAGTGAATATTCAGGGTACGGGCGTCAGGATGTGACGTAATGACCCCAAACAGGTAGGACGTCCACGTTGTTGTGAGTGATTCTTTCACTANGAGAAATTACACAAGACCAGTCAAGCAGGGAGCACTTGTTGTCTATCACAAGCTGTCCTGGGATGAAAACTAGACAGAAAACAATGGAGTCACTTTAGTCTTGCAGCTAGAACCCTGTTGAAAACAAAGACTTGCAGCTTTGTCAGATTGACATTGAGGAGGAAATGCTCTAAGACTGTGAAGCTGCTGTTATTGATGAGAACGGACACGACAGACAGACAAACAACGAACTTTACAGGAGAAATTTCACCACTTGGAATAATTTGATGAAACAACACTTTTGATATGTTTGAACTCTGGATTCCTCTGGTGGAAAGGAGAGTGAATATTCAGGGTACGGGCGTCAGGATGTGACGTAATGACCCCAAACGGGTCGGGGGGTCAGTGTAGCATTCTGATGTTTGACGAATATGTTACTGTTCATACTTTGATGACGTCATACGAATGGTGAACAGGTCATGATATTTTAAGGTGTCCTCATGTGTGTGTGTGTGTGTGTGTGTGTGTGTGTGTGTGTGTGTGTGTTAAGGTGCGTTACCTGCTGGAGTGGATGGATGAGGAGGAGGATGAAGGAGAGCTGCGCTCCGAGGTTCTGCTCTGTCACCCACTGTGTCAGTGTCCGAACTGCGCTCCAACCCAGCAGGTCTGAAAACGCCACAGAGACACGAAACAAGATGAAAGAGAAACGTGTGATTGATCTGTGTGTGTGTGTGTGTGTGTGTGTGTGTGTGTGTGTGTGTGTGTGTGTGTGTGTGTGTGTGTCACAGCTGTGTGTCCTGCAGGCCGGGGCCCTCAGCGTCAACAGCTCTAACGTAGACGGGTTCACGCCGCTGCACGTCGCCGCTCTGCACGGCCACGCCGGTCTGACCGGGCTGCTGATTCGCCACGGAGCGAACGTCAACGCACGCACAAACCAGAGCGCCACGCCGCTGCACCTCGCCACGCAGCACAGCCACATCCAGGTGAGTCACACACAGTCCTCTGTGTGTTTGGAGGTCACTGTGTCACACTTTTTCTCACGCTGGTGATTAAAGTGAATATTTTACAGAGGCTCATTATGTAGAAATGGGTCAACTAGAAGCTGTAAATCTCTCTGTGATAAACTCGCCTCTGTAAACTGCACCAGCGCCACCTGGTGGGTAGAAAAACAGCAGATTATTGCTGTTTTCTGAGAAGATTGAGACTTCAGTCTGCATGATTGTGCAATAAGATAATAAAAAACCCACAACTTCAGAACGACAGTGACTATAAGTGAGCCAGCGTGAACGGTTTAATGAAGTTATTTTAGAATCTAGCAGAATTTTTCATCGGTCAAATTAGGGCTGAACGATTTCAGAAAAAGATCTAAATGCGATTTTTCTGGCAGATACAGCGATCCCAATTGGATTCACGATTTTCTTTAAAACATGCTTTCGTGAAGTTTTCACATTGTACAGAGACATTTACAAACTTGACAGAAAATTACATCAAACCATTGAAACATCAGAAGCTTTTACTCTAATGTGAGGATGAAAATAAAAACTGAAGGTAAGAATTGTTTCAGACTTCTCAATAAAAGGGCAATATTGTAACATAAAAAGTGAAAATTTTGAGAAATAAAGACAAAATTCTGAGACAAAAAGTCAAGATTTTGAGATAAAACTTCTTTAGTTTAAGAAATTGGTTAAAGATTATGTGGAAAAAAGTACAAACTTTCTCATTCAAGGTCAAAATTTTAAGATGACAAAAGTCTACATTTTGAAATAAAAGCAATTCTATAAATAAAAAAGTGAAATTTTGACACAAAAAGTCAAATTTTAAGATTTAAGTTGAAATAATGAGAAAAAAAAAACAGAATTTTAGGATAAAAGGCAAAAAAAATCCTATTTAAAAATAAGATTTTTTGATCAGTTGTTAAATTCTCTTCTCAAAAATCCCCAGTCTAAAACCTATTCCTGCTTTTTCTACACCAGACTTTTAAAATTGTATTTTTAGTTATAAAAACTAAAGAACAGAAAGAGCTATCTTTGAATCTTAACTTTTAAAAATGATGTTCTCAAAATATCCAAAATTGTGTCAAGTTCTTCCTCCTGTGCATGTATTCATCCGCTGCTAAAAGTAGTCCCCAAACAGCACAACCTCCTTCCTCTGTGACAAAAACTCTCCAGGTTTATTTTCTTATCACCTGTGTGTGTTTTTATCTCGTGTGTGTCCTGGTTTTGTTCAGGTGGTGAGGATTCTGCTGGAGTGTAACGCCAAACTGAACAAGAAGGATCATTACGGAAACACACCTTTAGTTCACGCCTGTCTCTGCGGGAACGTGGAGACGGCCACCACCCTGCTGCAGGTAAAAACACATTTAACTTTAATGATAAAAAAGCATTAATTGATTAATTAAAGACTTCTCTGTTTTCTAACTCCATTGATAGATTTGTTTTTACTCATTTAAAACAATTCAGGTGTCATTTTTGCCTTTTAACAACTTTAAATGAGACATTTTTCTGGACTTGTCAGTTGAATTTGACTCATATTAAGTGTAATAAGACAATTTTTACTAAAAATAAAACATAAAAATCTGCTTAAATTTCAGTTTTTACAATCTACGATGCAAAAACTCAAATTTCAGCATGCGTTGATATCTTACTTTTGGAAAAAAAAAAGTCTAAATTAACTTAATAAAAGCCTCATTTAACTGACAAATCCAGATAAATGTCTCATATCAAGATTTTAAAATGCAAAAATGATGCTTGATGGGGTAAAAAAAATGTATTTGTCAAGTTTCTTGAAATAATAATAATGTCTACCAACCAAAAACCAAACCAAAACTTTTTTTTCTTACATAATCATTTTAAAACCTCAAAATATGACATTTTTTTGCTTTTTGTTTCAGCAGAATGTGGCTCATATTAAAGCTCCTGTGAGGAATTTTTGGCCTTGACTTGTCGAGTTTCTTGACTTGATATTAATGTCTATAGAACATTTTCGTATTGTTTCAGGCTTCATTTTTGTATCTTAGAATAAATACGACATTTTTCTGCACTTTTTCAGCAGAGTGAGGCTCATATTAAAGCTCCTGTGAGAAACTTTTCATCTAATTAACAAAGTGTTTGAAAGTTGTATGAAACTGAAAAAGCTGCTGTGTTTGTGGCGTCGGGTGCAGAGTAACGCGCTGGTGAACGTGGTGAACCTTCAGGGGAACACGGCGCTCCACGAGGCCGTTCGGGGGGGTCACCAGGCGCTGGTGGAGCTGCTGCTGAGGGGCGGAGCCTCGCCGGGGATCAGGAACAAGAGGCAGAGGACGCCGCTGGACTGCGCTTACGAACTGGGCGGAAAGGTGGACGCTCGTTTTTAACTAAAGAAGCTCAAAGTGTGAAGAAACAAATTCAAAACTCTGCATAAAAATCACCTTTTATTTATAACTGATGAGTCTTTTACTGTCTTTATGGTCAAATTACATTCTAAAAGCTAGAAAAAGAGTCATTCTCAAATTGGTTTTCCTCTTTAAACGACAGAGTTTTAACCCTGTAAGACTTAAATTTAGAACAATCTTTGAACAATTTTAGAAAAAAATCGAATTGCGATTTTTCTGGCAGATGCAGCGATTTCAATTCGATTCACGATTTTCTTTAAATCAAACTTTAGTGAAGTTTTCACAATGTACAGAAACATTTACAAACTTGACAGAAAATCACATCAAACCATTGAAACATCAGAAGCTTTTACTCTAATGTGAGGATGAAAATAAAAACTGAAGGTAAGAAATGTTTCAGACTTTTAAATAAAAGGTCAATATTTTAATATGAAAAGTGGAAATTTTGAGAAATAAAGACAAAATTCTGAGACAAAAAGTCAAAAATCAGTTTAACATTATGTGAAAAAAGTCCAAACCTTCTCATGTAAGGTCAAAACTTTAAGATGACTAAAGTCTAAGATAGAAAGTCTACATATCGAAATAAAGGCAGTTTTTGAGATAAAAAGTTAAAATTTTGATATAAAAAGTCAAAACTCTAAGCTTGAAGTCAAAAATATATAAAATAAATACAAAATTATGGAATAAAAGGCAAAAAAAATTTAAAGGAAGATCTTTAGATAAATAGTTGAAATTTGACTTAAATCGAATCCCTGAGTCTAAAACCTATTCTTCTTATTTCTAAACCGGACTTTTTAAATTGTATTTTTAGTTTTAAAAACTGAAGAACAAAAAGAGCTATCTTTGACTCTTAACTTTTAAACAAAATATTCTTAATTGTGTCAAGCTGAATAAAGTGAAATACAAAACAATTAAAAACAAAATTCAACAATCCCGAAGAAAAAAGGATTTTTCCAACAGTCTCACACTCAAAGACAGGTGTGTGTGCAACAGCTTGTAACTTATTTTTACAAGTTTTTTCAGCAGAAGAAAATAGCAGCTTTGATCACATGATCACGATGTTTGAAATAGCGATTTCAATCAGAAAATGATAAATCGTTCAGCCGTATTTAGGAGAAAATTTGACTTAAAAGAGGACAGTGTTTGGTCACCTGAGACTAAAAACTCTACAACTCCTAAAAAGTTTTAACTAGAAAGCTCAAATTTCACCCAGATGTAGATGACAGGGTGTTAAAGTTGGCTAGTAAATATCTTATGTCTAACGTGAACTATCTTTAAGTAAACAATGCTCAAAAAATGTTATAAAAAATGAAGAGAACACAACCGTTTCAGCTGCATTTATCCTGATGTGGACTTCAGCCACGTATTAAAACATGACTTTTTTTTTTTTAAACTAGAGATAAAAATTAATCATAACTGTTTTTATGGTCAAATTACGTTCTAAAAGCTGAAAAAAGGTCATACTCAAATTGTTTTTTAACCCTGTAAGACTTCAATTTAGAAGAAAAGTTGAGTGATAAGAGGACACTGAGCACTAATGAAGCTGGTTTTGTTTGCGCAGAGTCTTCAGACGAGAGCGTGGTGTTTGGTCACCTGAGACTAAAAACTCTACAACTCCTAAAAAGTTTCAACTAGAAAGCTCAAATTTCACTCAGATGTAGATGATAAAGTGCAGAAATTAGCCAGTGAATATCTAATGTCTGGATTTAAGCATCTTGATGTAGTTGGTTTTCAAAAATGGTTATAAAAAAGCAGAGAAAATAAGTGTTTCAGCTGCATTTATCCTGATGTGGACTTTAGCCACGTATTAAAACATGACTTTTTTTTTTGAAACTAGAGATAAAAATTAATCCTCACTGTTTTTATGGTCAAATTACATTCACAAAATTCATTCACCACCTCCTGGAGCTTAAAAAAAGTCATCCTCAAATTGTTTTTCCTCTTTGAAGAACCTAAAGTTAGAAGAAAAGTTTGCAAGTTCTGTGAGTTTGTGTTTCGATGTTTGGATCTTTAAACACATTTATCATCCACCAGAACTTCAGGCTTAAACAAAAAGACCAACTGACAATGGAAATATGTGTTTTTAGAGAAAAACAATAGTGGTTTTTATTTTACAGATACCTAAATATCTGAAATCTGGTGTTTTAACCTGACAGTCGTACAGGGTTAAAGAGAAACCTTCATTCATGTTGAGTTTTCCAAAGATAAAAAGGCAAAGTGTTTGCAGTTTCTGGACGATTTTTAAGAATTCAGACTCGTCAAACATCGATCAGACGAACAGATTCCTACAGGGACAGGAATTAAACTTTTTCAGTTTTAAAGAAAAACTCTTTTCTGTGGCTGAAAACACAAACACAAGCCTCCACATACAGAGAGACTTTCATGAGGCTGAAACAAAAGGCTGAATGTTTGTGAAAAAAAAAAAAAAAAGAAAAACTTTAAATCAGGCTTTGAACAAACCTCAAAGCAGAGATTTAGGGAGATTTTGGATAATAACTCAGAAATGTTCCTGCGTCAGGATTTATTCCAACAATCAAACCTCTTTGATCAGATTTCTATAAATAGAAAGAAAACGTCATTTAAAATTTGACTCAATCGAAACAATCAGTGAATTATTTCTGTTCTNTGCTTCTGGGGAGAAGTGGCCAGAACATAGCCGCGGCTCCATGGGAAGTTGTTTACGCCCACAAGCCATTTCCCACAACTTCCTTCTTTTCTTGTCTTTTGGGAAGCTGTGCAGACTAACATCAGTCTCCTTGTTTCCTTTGGACTGAAAAGTGCACCCAAAAGCAGCCACATGTGGCATTATTATGTTTTTTTCCCTCCTCAAACCTCGTGACTTACGGCGACTAGTAGTGAGGAAACGGCCAAATCCAGATGCTCGGCACCAAGCAACCAATCTATGTCATCAACCCAGAATGCATTGCTGCAGTAAAACAATGGCTGCACCCGAAGGATAGAAACTGTGTTTTAAACTGTATTTTTTTTTTAAGAAAAACCAATTTGTTATGTCTTTTAACAACAAATTCTAGTTTGCGACAAACGTTTAAGCAGATTCATGTCTGTTAGTCCTTACAGTCGGGGTTCCTTTAATATCTTTGGCATAAATACCACCAAAGCCCAACCTTTTCCAACTCAGGGCCCAATTTTCAGTCACAAAAATGTTGGCAACCCAACTCTAACGGCATAAATAAGAAGGCTGTTTAGTGCTTTGTTAAAGCCTGATTTATAATTATGACCCAAGATTTAATTAAAGAAAAAATGTAAGAAAACCCCAAATGTAGTATCTGGTTGGTACTGAAACAAATTCTTTGTCCAAAACAATAACTTTTTGCTAGTTATTACATTATGGGTTAAAGTTATTGTTACATATCAGGCTCTAAAGAAAGAAAAACCAATTTGTTTTATCTTTGAACAACAAATTCTAGTTTGAGACAAACATTTAAGCAGATTCATGCCTGTTAGTCCTTACAGTCGGGGTTCCCTTTAAATTCATGAAAATGTTTTATTCTGGTCTTAAATTTGTCAGGGCAGGATTTGTTAAATTTTTTTTGGTGTTGCGGGACTTTATTTTTGTTAGTTTAGGACCTGATTTTGGTAAGTCTACTACTTCATTCTTGTAAAAACAACATTATTCTCCTAAATTTAAGACTTTGTTCTTGTAAAAAACAACTTTACTCTCATAAGTTTACGACTTAATTCTTGTAAAAAAAACGACATTATTCTCCTAAATTTAAGACTTTGTTCTCGAAAAAAAAAAATATTCCCTTAGTTTATGACTTTATTCTCCTAAGTTAACTACTTCATGCTCGTAAATTCACCACTTTTTTCTCTTAAGTTTATGACTTTTCGTAAAAATGATTTGGTTGAAATAAAGCAGGATCCCCAGACCATTGACTGTATTAATGTGTTTGGTCTTAAATATCATTCAAAGTGGCATAAAAAGGTCTAAAAAGTCTTAAATTTGACTGAAACCTGCAGGAACCCTGTGGTTGATAATTTGTGATTTACTTGATTTTATATGTTTTGTTTATTGCCCAGTTTCTCAGTGATCTTTATTATACGGTAAATAAATTGTAGTGAATATTCTGATATGTATCCTGTATCACAGAAATACATCGCACTAATTTTAAATCTATTTTTCGAACTGATGAAGCTTAATTTTCACGTTTTTAAATATTATCTGATGTTGTTTTTGTCTCTGCAGCTCACTCGTTCGTGCAGCGTCTGCGTCTGCAGGATCACGCAAACGGCAGGAAACAGAAGCTGGCTCAGTCCATCAGCAGGTCTCAGAGAAGAAAACATAAATCCAGAGGAAACTGTCAAAGATGTGAAGTTAACTGTGTTTGATTCTTCCAGGATGCAGCAGATGAAGAAAGGCTCCTCAGGTCCTGCACCAAGATGCTCAACCAACATGAACCAGGTACAAAACTCTGGGATTAAACACGTTTAACTCTTTACATCCCACTAAATCTGCCCTTTATACTGAACTATGTTTCAAAGCTTAGAACTGCAGAACGTCAAAATTAATTTTCAGTTCAAACATATCAAAAGTGTTGTTTCATCAAATTATTCCAAGTGGTGAAATTTCTCCTGTAAAGTCCGTTGTTTGTCTGTCTGTCGTGTCCGTTCTCATCAATAACAGCAGCTTCACAGTCTTAGAGCATTTCCTCCTCAATGTCAATCTGACAAAGCTGCAAGTCTTTGTTTTCAACAGGGTTCTAGCTGCGTTTTCTGTTGAGTTTTCATCCCAGGACAGCTTGTGATAGACAACAAGTGCTCTCTGCTTGACGCTTGTCTTGTGTAATAGCTCTTTTAGAGCAGGGGTTCCCAAAGTGGGGGTCGGGACCCCCAGGGGGGTTTGCGAGATGATTTCAGTTTAGAGGGAATATCCACAGCTATCCCAGACCACAACTAAGGTACTAACGCTCAACATACCTGTGTGAAAATACTTTCTTGGCCCTGACATTTATTAAAAATAAATCTATATCTTGTGTGAACGTGGAGGATGATCTCTGAGTGTCTGTCTCCAAAATTAAACCCAGAATGAACTTGCTGTGCTCCATAGTGCCCATCCATTTCATTAGGTGAGATAAACACTGAAACATATATCCCAAAAAGTTAACTTGCACTGCAACAATGTTCACGTTTACTCAGAGCTACAGTTTATGATTATTACTTGAACTGAATTATTCTTGTTCTAATGTGGAAATGAAAGTATTGAACCAAAATTGAGTTTGCACACGACTGCAACAATGTTCGCTCACAAATTACAGAGAAATAACTTTGACATATTCTGCTTTTATTTCATATTAAACTGTCACATGTAAAATCATAACATGGTTTTCAGGCTGTTGTTCTTTTTTGTGTTGCCCATGTTTGGATACCCTTATTAGTGCATGTGTCCTACGCACAAGTTTTCTTATGCTTCAGTCACCTCTGGGGATAGTGGGGGTCACTAGTCTCTGCCACCTTTGTTTTGGGGGTCACGGGCTGAAAAGTTAGGGAACCCCTGTATTAGAGGGTCGTTTATTGGCTAACAGACCTGTCACTCACTCCTACAGTAACCAATCACCTTACACTTCACAGGAAGCAGCTGTAGCCATTTAGATCATTGATGAGACCAAGATCACATTTATTAAGAGGTACACAAAGAGGACACTGAGCACTGACGAAGCTGATTTTGTTCTGAGTCTTCAGACAAGAGCGTGGTCAGTGAGAACAACTCTGCCTGGTGTTTGCTCACCTGAGACTAAAAACTCTCTAACTCCTACAAAATTTTAACCTAAAAAGCTCAAATTTCACCCAGATGTAGATGAGAAGGTGTAGAAGTGATGTGGTGGATGTTTTATATCTCACATGAAGCATCTTGAAGTTGAAGAGGAATAAAGGTGTTTCAGCTGCATTTATCCGGATGTGGACTTTAGCCACATATAAAAACACGACATTTTCTGAAAGTAGAGACTTTAATCTTTCAAATGAGGTGTCACTGATGAATTTGACCTCATGGTTTTACAGTTATAAGCTTTGAAACATAGTGTGGTTAAAAGGCCAGAATCAAATGTAAACAGTTTTTATTATCAGGCTGTTTATTTCTTGGACGTTTTAACAGGAGCTCCTCTAGTGGACGCTCCAGGAACTGCAGCTTCATAAAAAAGTCATGAACCTCTTCGATGGTTTTTGTTTTCCAGGTGAACCCCGACAGGCGGAGGTTGAGAAGAGGGGAGACGGTGGAGGTCAGTAACCCATCTGGAAGTCTGACGGCCGGACCCCGACTGAGGGAGCGTCACATGGGGCGCTGGCACACGCTGGACTCTGGCGAACACACGCCTGAGCTGCCGCGGCCCAAACACGCTCCCAAATCGGCCGGCGTCCAGGCGCACAGAGCCAAGACGCAGCCCGACAAAAACGAAAGCCACTCCTCCGACTCCAGCTGCAGCCAGACCTCCCCCTCCTCCTCCTCCAACGCTCCGTCACACTCCCCCGAGTCCTTCCCCGCACACGCCTCCAAGCACTCGGCGTCGCACGACTCCACGGAGACGCCGGCGCCGGGTCTGCGTCCTCTCAACGGGAAGTCAGAGTCGCCCACCGAGCAGACGGCCACGGAGGCGCTGGAGGCGTTTCAGTCGGAGAGCGAGGACGGAGACTCCAGCTCCACCATCCAGACGGACGAAGGTCACCAGAGAGACACCAACCAAACCGGAGAGACCAACTACTCCACCGAGATGGAGATGCTCTGAGACCCGGACAGAAAACACACAACTCTGAACTGGTAAAACAAAGAAATAAAATCACAAACACTTTCTGCAGCTTCATCCTGTCGTAGGAAAAACAGTAAAGTCACATTTCAACCGTTAAACTCTCTAAAAATCACAAAAGCAGGATTAGAAACAAGGAAGCTTTAAAAAAAAAAACACAAAATATCTAACGAGAGTTTTTGTTTCCATGGTGCTCGCTTCAATCCTGCAAAACCAGGTTTTTCCTGTCGCACAAAAAGAGAGAGAAATACTCATTTTGTTATCTACAGACTGACTTCAGTATCATGAATTGTAAAGAAAACAAAGAGTGAACAAACTTTAAACAAACTTTATCCTTAGAGCAAAAATCACGACGGTGTTTATGAAGATTTTCATCCCTGCGCAGCAAAAACTAAAATCTAAGCAAATGCTTGTGTCTTATTTTTAATAAAAAAATGTCTTTTTATGTCTTGAAATGGTTTGATTTCAAGATATTAACAGACACAATTTTTTTTTTAAGTTACTTAAAATGAGTAAAACAAACTTTGAAATGAGAAAAATGTCACAAAGGAACTTCTTTTTTTATTTTATTTTTTTAAATTCCCTCTATTGAGTTTCTCATTTCTAAACTGGACAACCAAAATAAAACCTTATTTTTCCACTTTTTTCACAACTGAACAGATATAAACACAAATCAGGTTTCAAAGAGAAAATTAATAAATAGATTTTTTTTTTATCATTTCAAGCAAATAAGACGCCATTTAAATATATTATATCTAAAAATCTTTAAAAAACCCACTTTGGTCACACTTTACTTACAGGTCTGCAAATTTCAGCAAAATCAGATAATAAATAGACAAACTTTCTTTTTATTTATCAGTTAGTCGTTCGTGATAAGTCACTGTTTTGTTCAGGTATTAATTCGAATAAAGTTACAATTCACCACAAAATGTATGAACAAATGTCCCAACATCACTTTATATTATTATTCTGTTATTTCCAGAAAAACAGTTAAATAAATAGCAGTTGATTTATTTAATACAATTTAAGTAAAATTAAGTTAGGTCCACAAATAGCTTTAAATTATTCACTTTCTAACGTTGAAATTTCTGATTGTCGTTTACTCACAGTTAAATTCAGACATTATTTTACAGAAGTAACCTCCTAAATTTCACCCTTTTTGTGTGCGTTGGTTTTGGCGCCCCCTGTGGACAAAGCGGTAACTGCATGCATATATATATTTTTTTTCTAAATAAATAATAACTAAACTAAAAAATTAACTTTTTAAAACAATTTTTTTCAAGCTTAAACTTAAATTCCGAGACGATTGGGTGAAATTTAGGAGGTAACTTCTGTAAAATAATAGTCATGGAACTTAAGTTTAAGTTTGAAACAAATGGTTTTAAAAAGTTAATTTTTAAGTTTAGTTATGATTTATTCAGAAAAAAAAAAACATAAGCATGCAGTTACCACTTTGTCCACAGGAGGCGCCAAAATCAACGCACACAAAAATCCTCACAGGAGCTTTGGAGTCATTGCCTGACTGTTTTATTGCTGATTAACTCAAAAAAATGAATTCATAATAATAAATTCTGGTGTTAAAATTGACTCAAATGTAATGAAAAGCAGTTGTTTTGTTGCGTTTACATTTTCTTGAAATCAAATTATGTAACTTGCTATCATTCAAATAGTTTTAAAAAGTTTGTTTAGTTATGATCTCATTCTGATGAAATTTGCAGACCTCTAAAGTAAATTATTTCCAACATTTTTTTACCTAAAAGTGAGACGAAAACTTTTGCTTAGATTTCAGTTTTTTTGCAGTGTGTGAAGTTTCATTCGAGGCAAAAAATTTTCTTCTCAGACTGAAAAACCTGTTGAAGTTGATAAAGCAGCTTTTTACAGGTGAAATTAAACTTGTAGAAGCTGATAAAGGAGTTTTTTTTTTTTTTAGGGCAGAAATACAGAAAACACAACCTTGAAAATTCTTGTCACTGCACCTTTAATCATTTTCATCTGATTCTGATTATGCAAGAAAATTTTTCTGCTCCGAACTTTAGATTTTTACCAGCGACTCGACCCGAAACCTTTAAGCAGTTTCTTCTTTTTTCTTCTTTCTTTGTTTGAAGCACTTTCTCCTTCACAAAATAAAAGGGATGCAAACTGATTTTAGTTTTATTTTACTTAAATGAACGATTGATAGTTTTGTTTAAAGCTGTAATTTCAGCAGCGTTCAAAAATCTTTTTTTTTTGTTTTACTTGAATCGTTTCTGTTTTTGTTTGTTTTATTCGATTAACGAGCTTCGTTCACGTCTGTGTGTCGTGTGTTTGGAAAGTTTTCTGCTGGTTTTTATGTTTTAATTAAAGATCTTAGATTTAACACCAACTGTTTCCAAATGTCTGAGCGTCCTTGAACGCACCAGGAGAGTTAGTCACCCAGATTTATCTTTTAACATTTTAAACAAACGTCTGTTTTTGTGGTTTTACGTTCACAGCTCCTGTGAGGAGTTTCTGGCTTTTTAAAAACAGAAAAAAAAAAAAAACTAGGGCGCATTTCCTTTCAGCTAATGCTGGATGGTGAAATGCTGAGCCCCACATTGGATCACACTTGCATTTCTTTTCAACTAATGCTTGATGTAGGAATGCTAAGCACACACTGAACATTCTTCATTTCCCTCCAGCAAATGCTTGATGTTAAAATGCTGAGACCCACATTTCAAAACTCTTGCATTTCCCTTCAGCAAATCTTAAATGTAAAAATGCTGAGCCACAACCCTCACCTTAACATCTCTATTGCTCCATCGTAGCGGCGCTGAACTGAGTTTCACCCATTAGTCCTATTTATTAACTCTGGGTCTTAAAGGGACCTTCATCTCCTCCCATGATGACATCATTGAAATGCTGATGCTCAGCATTTCTACATTGATATTGGTGCTTTTTATGAGCTACAAAAGCAACAGAGTCTACCTGAAAGAGGAGTATTTCTCACTCTTATTCAGTAAATGCTGCCAGAGGAAGCACAATGACATTTGTATTAAGAAAAAAAAAAAAAAAAATGCATGCAGTTACAGCTTTGTCCACAGGGGGCGCCAAAGTCAACACACACAAAAATCCTCACAGGAGCTTTGGAATCACTGCCTGACTGTTTTATTGCTGATTAACTCAATAAATGAATTCATGATTATGAATTCTGGTGTTAAAATTGACTCGAATGTAATGAAAAGCCTTTGTTTTGTTGCTTTGAAGTTTCATTTGATGCTGGATATTGTTTACATTTTCGTGAAATCAAATTGTATAACGTGCTATAATTCAGAGTTGATTTTATTAAGCACTTGTTGGATAAAATTGACAGTTTTAAAGGAGAATTATTCAAAGGTTTCACTTGTAGTTACAGGAATGGAAGACAAAATACCACTTTTTTTTATCGACTATGCCACAATTCTTTAGTGATTTAACTCTTTAACTCGCTGCTTTATAAAGTAAAAACTGGAGACGGTGCTGAAAGGATTGATGATAATAATGTGAGGGAGCCCTCTGCTGGAGTAACGATGTCATTTCAACCACTCTTCAAATCATGTTCAGTAAAAAAAGTTTTCACAAGCACCAGTTGAAGTTTGTCTGAAGTTGTCAAACAAGAACAGAAGATCATAAAATTTCTAAAATAACTGTTTGAAGTCGCTTCTTTCTTTGGTTCCGTCTTTGTTCACACATTTGTTTTGAAACCTGCAGAAACAGGTAAAACTGTAAAACACGTCCGCGTCACTCATACTGTTTTCAACTCCTTCAGTGAGGATGAAGCTTCACTTCTTTCTCTGACTCCGTTTGCTGTGTGGTTTTCAGTTGTTTATGTTTTTTCTTTGATTATTTGTTCCTGTTTTCCTTCAGCTCACAAGAAACACACTCACAGTTTACAAGAAAAGCGTCATCCTCGTGTTTCAGAGTCTGATTAACCTGAAAAGATGTCAAACTTAATCAGAAGTCTTAATTATTTTTGTACCACTGTTTTTATTTCAGGTCGAATGTGTAAAGATGATGTGAATGTGCCTTATTTAATTCCCACACTGATAACCAATAATAAACATGTCACTGAGACAAAATCTCTGGCTCTTTGGTTTTTATTTATTCAAACCAACTCTACACAGTTTACTTTTTATGAGACGTTGGATATTGTTCTGTATTTTTAACTGACACTTTGTTTTCCTGTCAAAACAACAGCAACAAATTTTCTATTTGTAAATGATCAGTTGAATTAAATAAATGCATATTTAGCACATGTTTAAGGCATTTTAGTGTATTATTTGTGATAACAACCTGAAAAGTAATTTTTGAAAATATAATAACAGACTCTGAGCATAAAAGGTAATATTTTTAGCCCAAAATTTTACAACTTGTTACAATATCAAACTTCTCATGAAAAATATACTTTTTACACTTGGTTTGACAATTTGTTCCATTTTTTCTTTTTAGTAATTTTTAACTACATTTTGGGCTTGTTACTTATGACGGAGTATTAGGGCCACATTGAGAAAAGAAAATGAGGGGAGGAATTTTTTCCCCCTCTCCCTCACCCAGTCGGTAAAGTGGAAATGTTTAGAATAAAGTTGAAATATAATGTCAACATTTCAACTTTATTCTCAACACTGTATTTCGACTTTATTCTCAAAATTTCGACTTTACTGACTTGATGAGGAGGAGGGGGGGGGAAAATTCCTCCCCCCATTTTCTTCCCTCACTGTGGCCCCAATACTCCGTCGTAGTTACTTTTAATGACAAAGAAATAATCAATAAATCAGATCTTTTCTTTTCCTCTTGTTGTTCTTGAATCAGCCACACGGGGGCGTCAGTGAGTCAACAATGATTTTTCACAAGTGAGAAAAACGATTTTTTTTTTTTATTTTTTTTTTAAATTTCGTTTGATTTTTTTGTAATATATTTTTGTTTGTGAAAATACTCAATAGGCAGAATATGTTTTTTATAATTGAAAATATTTAAAAAAAAATAAACCCCGGGTCGTTTTTCACTGAACTTCCGGGACACTCCCTCACGTGACCTGCGAAGATGCGAGCAGCAGTTAAAGCGGAACATCCCTTTAATTTACAGAGATAAAAACCACAAATAAAAACAAACCAGACATAAATCCTGGAGTCTCTTCACACGGTGAGTAATGCACTTTTAATTTAATATATACGATGATTCAAAAAAATCCCCTTTACTTGAAAATTAAAGCTGTAGCGTTTACAGAGCTCAGTTTTCGTCAGTTAATGACGTTTTCATGAAATTCTAACTGTTTATTATTATTCTGTTGATAACTTAAGTCTTCATTTAGCTTCATTAGTTCGTTTATCTAACTGTAACTTGCCTGATACTGAGACAGAACAATGAGCAAAAACACGACAGGAAATTCTGACTAGTGTTCCGGTTTAAAATGTTACCGTGTTAATTGTCGACCCCCGGTTTAATGTGTCAGCGGTTGTCGTTGAAAAATATTATCTCGACTGTCTCTGTGTTTTATTTAATACCTGTATTTTTTAAGGAAAAGAAAAACGTTTTGAATAAGATGATTAATTTATTAAGGCTATCTTATCCCTTATCCTCTCCTATAACGGCCAAAGTCTTCATTTAACACGGTCACACTTTTTTCCAGAACACCTATCCTGTTGCAAACTGATACTCGTTGATTTAAAGAGTCTGATGTTTAAAAACAGCTTCGTCATGTTACTTTACAACCACAACAATAATGTGTGTTAACTTACGAACCTAAAATATTTAGATTAATTTATCTAATGAAAGTAAATGTGTCTAAAAAGCTCATTAAAGTTGGTTTGTTAGACCATTAGCTGCACTGTAGTGATGTGTATTTAGACTCATCAGCTCCAAGATGTCACTATTATAAGCTTTAAAAATGACTTAAATTAATGGAAATCAGTGTTTAAGTCAGTAGAAGGTGGTGGGTGAAAAGAAAACATTCCTTTTCTTATTTTGGGATAATAAATAATATTTGTCTCATTTGTGTTATTTGTCTTTTTTATTGCCCACAAGGAAAAAAGAATCACAAAAAAAAGAACTTAAAAGAATATGTTTGTTTTTTTATGCAGGTCTCTTCAGAATTTTGTGGTAAAGCTGATATCAGCAGGATGAAGCATCTAGAAAACAGGAGGTGATGCTGTAAAGGGACACAAGGAGCTTTTAGGTAAACTCAACAAATCAAGTCAAGACTTTTTTTTTTAAAGTAAAAATGAGACCAAGACTCTGGTTAGATTTTAGTTTTCTCACTGTTGCACAGCAAAGACCAGAATCTAAGCAAGTCATTATGTCTTACTTTTACTTAAAACTAACTTATTATTCTTGAAATGAGCCACATTCAACTGACAAGTCCAGAAATATGTCTCGTTCCAAGTTAATTAAAGACAAAAAATGACGTCTGAATTGCTTGTTACAAGTCAAAAAAAAAATCTGCCAATGGGGAATGTCAAGTTTTTTTTACATTAGAATGATGTTTGTATACAAGAAACTTATGTCTTATCCCATTTGCAGAATTTTTCAACTTGTTACAAGCAATTCAGGTGCAATTTTTATTTTCAAATGTCTTGAAATAAGATGTTTCTGTGAACTAGTTAGTTGGATGTGGCTCATATCAAGACGAATGAGACAATTTTAAGAAAAAAAAGAGACATAATGACTTATTTGGATTCCAGTTTTTGCTGTGCAACAGTGTGAAAACTAATATCTAACTAGAGTTTATATCTTATTATAACTATAAACATATCTCTAACCATATAACCATAACTCTTCTTTTATTCTATCTAATTTTAGTTATTTATTTAATCGAATTGTGACATTGTTCTATTAGTTTATTTCATTTTATTCATTTAACTATTGTTTTTATGTGCCTTTTGTATTTTCATATACTATGTCTTTTAAATTGATAATGGATTTCTTCATGTTATGGGATTTGTAGTTTTTATCTCCTGAAAACTGTGATGTGTTTTCTTTGTCCTGTAAAACACTTTGGTCAAGCTTCGTTGTTTTAAAGTGCTTAGTAAATAAAGTTGGATTGGATTATTTTGTGTAATAAATGTCTTAATAAACCTAATATGTTTATTATGTTTATACTCCTGTGTTTCTCCTCTGAGCAGCAGGATGTCTTCAGGTCACAGGTCACAGCAGCAGCGCCCCCTGCTGGACAGAGAGGAGACTCACCGCGGTTCACGCAGCGAAGCGTCTTCACGCCTCTGGTTCATCCCCGACTGCTGCGGCGTGGTCTGCGCCTTCATCACCTGGTACCTGGTCTTCTTCGCCGACTTCGTGGTCACCTTCGTCATGCTGCTGCCGTCCAGGAGCTTCTGGTACGCCGTGGTCAACGGGGTCGTCTTCAACAGTCTGGCCGTGCTGGCGCTGGCGTCGCACCTCCGCACCATGCTGACCGACCCGGTGAGGAGGCTTTTCAGAAGAAGTTACTCAGAGGAAATTATCAGATTAATTCTCTTTTAATCCAAGTTTGTTCTTCGTCTCCTCAGGGCGCCGTTCCCCGAGGAAACGCCACCAAGAAGCACATGGAGAGTCTGCAGCTGAAACCGGGCGAGGTCGTCTACAAATGTTCTAAATGCTGCAGCATCAAACCTGAGCGGGCGCATCACTGCAGGTCAGAGACTTTAAACAGCCCCCAGGAGGTCAGGGGTCAGAGGTCAGAGGTCAGAGGTCAGCTCTGCTTAGAGCTCAGGGATGAAGAGAAAACAAAAGTTAAGACATTTATTATTCATTATGTTCTCTACAGGTGACACTGATCTTTAAGTTTGCTTTTCTAGAATAAAGATGAAATGTTGTGAGTGAGTCCAAATAATGAAAACAAAAGCTGAAATATTGATTTTAAAGCTTTAAAATCTCAAGAGTTTAATAGAAATGTAAAAAAAAATCAGAGCAGATGTCAAGAAAATGGATAAAAACTTGTCTGAGGGTCATTTTTTGAAAATTCAAGTCCCAAATAGGAGACCACACTAGAGCTGAAAGATTTATCGTTTTCTGATCGTAATCGTAATTTCAGACATCACGATCATGTGATCATTTTTTGCTCCTGGCTGACCCAGGATCCTGTTGTCATTTGTTTTATACACTTGTCCTTTAAATGTAAAACTGTTGGGAAAGATCCTTTTTTCCTGTTGAATTTTTTTATTATCCCTTTTTGAGCTTAGTCTTTTTTAAACTGTTTTGTATTTTATCTTTTTTTTCACTTAACACAATTAAGGATATTTTGCACCACATCATTTTTAAAAGTTAAGAGTCAAAGATGCTCTTTTTTGGTTTTCAGTCATTATAACTAAAAATACGATTAAAAAGTCCAGTTTAGAAATGGAAAAAATTGTCTTTTAAGGTCAGAAATTTGACTTTTTATCTCAAAGTCTTTTTTTTTCCCTTCAAATTTTGCCTTTTATTTAATAATGTCTTTTTTATTTGTCATAATTTCGACTTAAGATTTTGACTTTTTATATCACAATTTCTACATTTTATTCAAAATGTTGATGTTGTACCTGAAAATTCTGACTTTTTCATCTCAGACTTTTGCCTTTATCTCAATTTTTAGACCTTAAATGTGAAAGTTTAGACTTTTTTCACATAACGTTAAATTGATTTCTTAAAATTTGGACTCTCATTTCAAAATTTTGACTTTTCTTCCTCAGAATTTTGTCTTTACTTTTTAAACTTCCACTTTTTATCTTAAAATATTGACATTTTATCTAAAAGCTAGAAACAATTCTTACCTTAAGTTTTTATCCTGACATTGGAGTAAAAGCTTTTGATGTAATTTTCTGACAAGTCTGTAAATGTTTCTGTACATTGTGGAAACTTCACTGAATCTTGATTTGAAGAAAATCATGAATTGAATTGAAATCGCAACATTTTCCAGAAAAATCACAATCAAATCTTTTTCTAAAATCGTATAGCTCGAGACCACAGGTCCAAAAACTGATGTCAAAGGAAGTGTAATGTCTTATTTTAGTAAAGAAATAGAAAGTCTTATTAGACTTGAGTTACTTTTACTTGACAAGTCCAGAAAAATCATGTTTTAAACTATAAAAAGACAAAATTGATGCATGAATTACTTAGAAAATTGACAAACATCATAGTTTCTTAACTCAAAAAGTGAAGCAAGAACATTTTTCTTACCTTAATGAAACCAAAGTATGCAATTCATGCCTCATTTTTGTCTACAATAACTTGAAATAAGACTTTTTCCCTTTATCTAATAACCTAAAAGTGAGGCATAAACGCTTGTATTTCAGTTTTATAGTGTTAATTCGGGTATTAATACTTCTGTTTCTTCCTGTTTCTTTTTCTAAATGCTCCTCTGTTTTTTAGCTCTCTGTTCTTATTACCTTTGACAATTAAAGCTTTTATTTCATTTTTTTACCCTCTTTATTTGTTCAGCACTTTACAGCTATCAAAGTGCAGAACAGGAATAAAAATAAAATACACACGTGAGCTAAAACAACACTACATGTAAAAAGAATCAACTTAAAAATCGTAAAACAGAGGTAAAATTTTAAAGGCACGCTAAAAACAATTCTGTAATTAAGTAAATATAGTAAAATGAAACTTAAATTAATGTTTTGTCTCTTTCTTCTTCAGTATCTGTCAGCGTTGTATCCGTAAAATGGACCATCACTGTCCCTGGGTGAATAACTGCGTCGGGGAGAAAAACCAACGTTTCTTCGTCCTCTTCACTGTGAGTTTATGAAATCTTCTTTCCTTTTCTCATCTTCAGATTAATTTCTACATTTAAAACTAGAGGAAAAAACAATAAAACAAACAGAAAAGGTGAATTTAAGACATTGAAGTGTGTTTTTATACTGTCACATTTTTCTCTTTGACCTTCACTGTGGGAAATCTTTGGTGTCGTCTGAAGAAACAAAGACGGTGACTGATCTGTGTGAATAGATTAGACTGTGTCAGTTCTGCTGTAGAAAATCGAGTTTAGAGCTTTTAAAGTCTAGAAAATACTTTATATAACTTAGCATTTTCCTGAGTTACAGTAACGTGGTTTAAACTGAGCCTTTCTCTCGTCTGCAGATGTACGTGGCTCTGATCTCGGCTCACGCTCTCGCTCTTTGTGGTTTTCACTTCATCACCTGCGTCAGAGTCCAGTGGGACGGTGAGTCACTTTAAAAAATTAATGTCTGTTTTCGAATTCTCGTACTAAACTACCAGTACGTACTGATTTGTCCAAAATACAGTATACAGTATGTGAACTAATGTGAAAGTTGCAGTTTGCCAAAACTACCCGGATGTTTCTACTGATCGGGAAAATTTCTCAGTCTGCATCTGACCAGTCTACCTGGCGTACTGTTTCCCACAATGCAAAGCGCCTGGACGCAGGTCTGAATTGAAAATGACGGAAACTGGAGAAAGTTTGGGTGAAGCATCAGAACAATTCAAGTGTAAAACCCTAAAACATCTTTTAAGTGGGAACTTACATATTATATGATATCATTATCCTATAAACATATTTAAAATCATACCTGCATCATCAGAAACAGTTTTTCCATCATCTCTAAAAATAAAAAGTCAATCCACTCCAGATTATTTTCAATGAATAACATATGGTGTAATATTAAAAATCAAATATAATGAATTTTGCTGCAGCATCCACATTTAAACACACACGTCCTCTGCAGTTATTACAAAGATCAGAGTCTCCTGGTTAAACTAATGCAGTTCAAAGCGTTTTGACCTATAATCATTTGTAATAACTGTAGAGGACGTCTGTGTTTTAATCCTGTTCTGTGCGTTAAATTTGCGACTTTTCAAACCTGAAAATTCCAACATTTTCCTTCAAACTTTAGATTTTTTTTACTGATTCTTGTACTATTCATTGTACTGATTCAATATTTGGGTCAATGAGGTGACGTCCCTTTTTAATTAAACTCTAAAAATTGAATGTCAGTTATTGTAAATGGAAATTAAAAACACAGTGGCATTATTTTATGCTTCAACCTTTTTAAATAAAACATTCTTTGCAAATAAAAAGAATTTAAAAGCTGTTGAGAAATGTAAAAAACTTTTGTCCCGTAATTTTCACCTTGTCAAATGTCAGGGTGGTGCAACCGTAACATTAGACTTTTATTTTAAAGTGAAGAGAATAAAACAGGAAACAGGAAACTGCATCAGCCAGAGGAGCCCAAATGACATTTGTGACCAAGTGGAAAAGTTTGTAGATTTCTCTGAAATACTGATAAAAAAGGTTTTTTCACTTCATTGGTGACTGGAACAATTTCCATGTCAGGTGGAACAACCAATGTAATAATGTGAAATGTTATTTTAACATCAAATTATTGATCTTATTCACAAATAAAAGAAATGAAACACACAAAATGAAAATGTATGAGTCACTACAGACACTTGAGAGATGCTTGCCAATAATTTCACACAGAAAAAATAACAGGAACATATAAATATATTTTCATATATTTGGTTGCACCACCTGACATTTTTGGGTGCTCAAATTAAAAATACTAAAAAATAATGAACCTAAAAACTTTGAAATGTTGGTCAACTACTGAAATCTGTTAGAAAACATAATTCTTCTCTCAGAAATATGTTTTTATCCATTTTCAAAGAACTTTTTAAAAATACGTTTTTAGACCCTCTTTTTGTCATTGACNTGTTATTTTAACATCAAATTATTGATCTTATTCACAAATAAAAGAAATGAAACACACAAAATGAAAATGTATGAGTCACTACAGACACTTGAGAGATACTTGCCAATAATTTCACACAGAAAAAATAACAGGAACATATAAATATATTTTCATATATTTGGTTGCACCACCTGACATTTTTGGGTGCTCAAATTAAAAATACTAAAAAATAATGAACCTAAAAACTTTGAAATGTTGGTCAACTACTGAAATCTGTTAGAAAACATAATTCTTCTCTCAGAAATATGTTTTTATCCATTTTCAAAGAACTTGTGTCTACCACATACTGCAGTGGAAAGAAATTTGTAGTAGGAGAATTTGAAAACGGCCAATGTTTCTGGAGGTTTCCTGGACTGTGAGCAGCTTTAAAACTTCTTCTTTGTGTGTTTTTTTAATTTTAAAGAGTGCAGCGACTTCTCTCCTCCTGTGACCATGTTACTGATGATCTTCCTCTGCATGGAGGCGCTCCTCTTCCTCACCTTCACCGCCGTCATGTTCAGCACTCAGCTTCACTCCATCTGCAACGACCAGACGGTGAGGAACACGCTCACCATGTTTAATCACATGCAGGAGCATCAGGGTTTTTTTTTTTTTGGAGATAATCAAATAAGCTGCATCTGCTGCTTTGGTTTAATCCTCACAGGATTAGTTTCACCTCTGATAGTTTGTGATAAATGCAGTGAAGGTCTGTTTTTAATCCCTGTGTGAATTCAATCCAGTCTGAATCAGTATCTCTGTAATTTCAGGTGGTTATATTTTTCAAGATCTTACTTTTCCTGATCATTTTCTTTTCAAAAACAAGTCAGACGGCGTTTGACTTTCCATTCAAAGATTTTAGCCGCACTTTGGAACAGGGCTGGACAATAAATTGCAAATAACCTGTTCTGCAGAACCGTTCTAATCCTAGACAGTGTCATATTTCTTTCATTTGTTATGTGTCAGACAACCAGATAAACTTTTTTTGTTTTTCAAAATGATGAAAAAGTGGTAAAACAACAAAATAAAGCAATAAAGATAAGTTTAAGGAGGCAAAAATGCTCAAAAAGCTACAAAAAATGACAGCAGAAATTGGCAAATAAATTGGGATAAAACAAATGTTAGCAGTGGAAAGTGGCAAAAACAGCAGGAAGTTGCAAAAAAACTAAGTTTAAAGCAGCAAAGATTGGTGAAAAGATAAGGAAAAAACCCATCAAAGTGGTGGAAAGTGGAAAAACAGCAAAAATTAGCAATAAAAATGAGGTCAAACTGGCCAAAAATTTTTAAAAAGCAGCAAAAATTGGTAAGAAAAATCCCTCAAAATGGTGAAAAGTGGTAAAAACAACAAAATAAAGCAATAAAGATACGTTTGAGGAGGCAAAAATGCTCAAAAAGCAACAAAAAAATGGCAGCAGAAGTTGGGATAAAACAAATGTTAGCAGTGGAAAGTGGCAAAAACAACAAAAAGTAGCCGTAAAACTAAGTCTCAGATGGCAAAAATGGTCAAGAAAATTCATCTAAATGGTAAAAAGTGGCAAAAATGGTCAAGAAGTAGCAATAAAAATATAAAATGAGGGACCTGAAAATTTTCCCTTTTTCTTTATATCTCAAGTTTTTGAAATTTTCTTGTTTGTTTGTGGATTTTTTTAATTTACAAAAATTTCACTTTCCTCCCTCATGTTTGTGTTTTTCTTATTCAAAACAGAATTAATTTTAAAAAGGAAGCTGTGAGGAGTTTGTGTACCTTGTTTTTCAATTCAATTCAATTTATTCGATTAGCATTTAAAGACCAGGCACAACAAATATATCATAGATCCAAATATCACATAATGGTTGAAGCTAATTAAAGGGTGTAGGCTGAAGCTTCTGCTTATTTTGCTTACCCTAAGAATTTAAATTAAGTTAAAAATAAATGAATAAATAACTTAATCAACTTAATTACATGGTCTGAGTAACACCATAAGTTTCCTAAATGGAGAAAAGATACATTTTCAAAACATATTACAGTCGTAAAAATAATCCAATGAAATCTTTTGCAATATTACAACCAAACACAACCCAAGTTCCAATATTTTGTTGTTGTTTTCTTCACTTTTGATTTACATATTTTCTTATTTCTTTGGTTTTAAACATGTTTTTAAATGAAGAAAGTGAATTACACATTTTTAATTCACTGTCACAACTATTCCATAAGTTTACACCTTTAACAGAAACACACCTCTGCTTGATATTAGTTCTTTCTTCATTTTTTTGAAAACAGCTCGTCCCCTCAAATCATTAAAACTTTCTCTGGTTTCGAACAGCCTCTGAGTTCTGCTGCAAAGTAAATTATTGTATGCTTTAGACATTATTTGTGCAATTTTAAATTCAACTAGGTCATAAAATTTAAGGGTTTTCAAATTGATAAACAAAGTTGGTTCCAGGAAATGTGAGCGATTAATAATTCTGACAGCTCATATTTGTAACTTAAAAATAGGTTGAGAGTTGGTTTTATACGTGCAGCCCATAGACTGTATAATGAGTGGACGTAACGACGTTCGGCTCTAACTGAAGCCTCCAGCAGATGCCCCGCCCCCTGGTGTCTGGCTGCAGTATAGGTCATAAGCCCCGCCCCCTGGTGTCTGGCTGCAGTATAGGTCATAAGCCCCGCCCCCTGGTGTCTGGCTGCAGTATAGGTCATAAGCCCCGCCTCCCCATGTATTCCAGATATGAGCCGGGAAAACTTTAAAAAATTACGATACCTGGTAGAAACGTTTCTCTCATCTTTACTCTAAGGTGGTATGATGATGTCATCTGGCTGCATGGTGTTCGGGTGTTTTTTTTTCTGAGAAGTTAGTTTCTCATTAGTTATTGGTCGTTAAAAACCGCGATATAAGTTTCGTTTTACGATAGTTGACAGCTGCCGTTCATGAGTAGTTTTTATCGGGGATATAAGAAACTTCAGGAAAGAGCCAAAAGGAGACTAAGGGTGAATTCCAATTCCTGTCTTAACCCTCAATCTTAACCCTCAATCTCAAAATGCGCGTTCCCGCGAAGTGTAAGTGCTGTCCCGATTCTCAGAAAGTTGAGGTTGAGGGGCAAGTTTGAGGCTGTATCTCCCTCAATATTGAGATTTTCCGACACCACCCTTGGGACTAAGGGACATCCAGAATGCATTGCGTATTGTCGGTAAATAAACATGGCGTCCAAAGCGGCAGAGAAGGCGAGCTACAAATATAGTATTTTCTTTGTTAATGGAGATATAAATATTACGAAAACCATTTTATTATCTTAGTTTAGACCCATTTTATGGATTATTTACCTCGTTGTTGCAGAACATTTATTTTTATTTTACGATCTTTTGTCAATAGCGTCCGGTGCGGACAAGCCATGTTCCTATCGTTTAAGTTAGTTAACGTTACAAAATGGTCATTTTTCTCCGTGGTAATGTAATTGTTTATCAAGATAACAGCCTATATAACATGCTTGTGCNGAAAACCATTGTATTATCTTAGTTTAGACCCATTTTATGGATTATTTACCTCGTTGTTGCAGAACATTTATTTTTATTTTACGATCTTTTGTCAATAGCGTCCGGTGCGGACAAGCCATGTTCCTATCGTTTAAGTTAGTTAACGTTACAAAATGGTCATTTTTCTCCGTGGTAATGTAATTGTTTATCAAGATAACAGCCTATATAACATGCTTGTGCTGATAATGGTATAAGATGACCGGGCTAATGTCATCTCCTGTAGCTGCAGAGTTATGTAACGATAGTTATAGCTGGTGTTTACCTTTCAATAAACTATGGTTTGCTGTGACAGCTGAATATGTCCGTGGTTGTGTTATTTATACAGATATTTTTTTGATAGCGCTAACCGAAGGAATAACTGACAGACAGTCCACAACAATTTCACTTGCATTTAAGGGGTGTCCCATTTCTAAGTCACAAGATAAACCTGAACACTTGGTTTTGAGGGCCACTGAGATTGAGGGTTAAGAAAGGAATTGGAATTGGGCCCAAACCTTCTGAAGAAGAAGAAATAAATATTTTTATTTCTCTTTTTTACTTGGCTCCACCAGAAATTCTCTACTGCGCAGACTCTGGCTGCACAATGGCGGCTAGAGAAACGGGGTTTTTTAGCTTCAAAATCGTAGAACGGTGACAGGAGGAAGCACGCTGTTTATTCTATATACAGTCAATGGTGCTGCACCATATCTCCACACAATTTCATGTGTGTGTGAAAAGTTTGAGATTGATTGTGTGTCCATATGTGTGTGTGTGTGTGTGTTTTAGGAGATCGAGCGCCTGAAGAACGAGAAGCCCACGTGGGTGCGTCACACTCGGTGGGCGGGGCTCAGGTCTGTGTTTGGCGGTCAGCCGTCCGTGCTGTGGATCAGCCCCTTCGCCGGACTCAAACTACCAACCCTGCTCCCTAAACGCACCTGGAAGGGCGGGGCCGAGTTCTCCGTGTGACCACCTGTCGATCGAACATCCCACAGAGGCGACTGCACACGGATCCTCTCAGGCGGAGGAATCACTGTTCAGGTGTTCAGACCTAAAGAGAAGTGGAGTGAGACGCTGAACAACCAAAGAAAAGATGCAGAATACTCTGGAAACATCACGACACGAGTGTTTGACTCTGCTGGGATTTTAACCCACAACCAAAAGAGGAAGCAGCAGGTCTGTGGTTCCTGTTGACGCCAGAGGTCAGAGGTCAGAGGAGGTTGAAGGTGATAGAAAAAGTGAGGGTTAATCAGCAGAAGAGCATCTCTGAACTCACGTCAGTCCAACCGTGAAGCAGAAGAGCGACTCACCTGTCAGCGAAGAACAAAATCCACCAAATCCATCAAAACTAAAATGAAAAACTCTGCCTGGTCCTGATGAGTCTGGATTCACATTCAGAGTTTGGAGGAAAAAAAACAGAGAAACGTGGATCCATCCTGCAGGGTCGCAAACTCGACTTCTTTCAGCAGAATTTGTCTCTCAGAATCCAAAATTGATTTGCTGAACAATTTTAGAAAAAGATCTAATTGCGATTTTTCTGGCAGATATTGCAATTTCAATTCGATTCACGATTTTCTTTAAATCAAACTTTAGTGAAGTTTTCACGATGTACAGTAACATTTACAAACTTGACAGAAAATCACATCAAACCATTGAAAAATCAAAAGCTTTTACTCTAATGTGAGGATGAAAATAAAAACTGAAGGTAAGAATTGTTTCAGACTTTGAGATAAAAGCTCAATATTTCAATATGAAAAGTGGAAATTTTGAGAAATAAAGACAAAATTCTAAGACAAAAAGTCAATAACGTCCAGAGTTTAAGAAATTAATTTAACATTATGTGAAAAAAGTCCAAACTTTCTCATTCTCAGCCTCCAGAGGGCTGGCCAATCAGAGAAAAGGGGGTTTGTGGAGCAGGGAGCCTTAAAGAGACAGTAGCCAAATGAAGTGTTTCATACAGAGGCTGAAAAAAGGGTTTACAAAAACACCAGAGAGAGAAAACTAGATAAAGACACAACGGATGCATCAGAGGGTCAAAACAATACCCCTCGTTAAAAATCTTTTGAACTCTCGTTGAGTTTTATTTTGACGGGACAGCAAAGGAAGTATTTATTAGAGAGACATTAATAGTCTTGGTTTTCTTCAGGGCAAAAGTTTTTGGATGACAAAAGTCTAAGATAAAAAAAAAATCTATGTTTTCGAAAGAAAGGCAATGTTTGAGATAAAAAGTTGGAATAAAAAGTCAAAATTCTGAGATTTAAGTCAAAATTATACAAAATAAATACATATTAAGGCAAAAAAATAAATCAAAAAAGAAGATTTTTAGATAAATAGTCGAATTTTGACTTTTCTCGAAACCCAGAGTCTAACACTTATTCTTGTTATTTCTGAACCGGACTTTTAAATTGTATTTTTATTCATAAAAACGGAAGAACAGAAAGAGCTATCTTTGACTCTTAACTTTTAAAAATAATGTTGTTGAAAATATTCTTAAATGTGTCAAGTTATATAAAATAAAATACAAAACAGTTTAAAACAAAATTCAACAATCCCAAAGAAAAAAGGATTTTTCCAACAGTCTCACACTCAAAGACAGGTGTGTGTGAAACAGCTGATATAACAGATCCTGGGTCAGTCAGGAGCAAATAAAACCACAGGATCACGATGTTTGAAATTGCGATTTCGATCAGAAAACGATAAATCTTCAGGATGTTTTTAATCCTTTTAAGGAAAGACGAGTTTTGTGGACTGAGCGTCGTGAAAAGTCTCCTGTTGGAAAAACTGGACACTGATCTGAATGTTTTTAAATATTTCCTCTTATTATATTGTTTTATTTCCTCTCAAACATGAAGTTTTTATCTGCAGGAGTGAAGTAAATCCAGATGAAAATGGTCTTTATTTCTAAAACCTTTGAGAATAAAAAGGTTGTATCTACCTCTGAAAACTCTCCCTCTGTTTTTCTTCATGTGTAATTTTGTCTCTAATTTCCTGCTGCTTCTGTTTTTATGACCTGATGTAGAAATGTGGTTTTATTAAGTGTGTAAAACAGTTTTTCCTCTTTATCTCTGACTCCACCTGCGGCTCAGAGCAGTTTTCTCAGACTCAGTCAATCATTCCTCATCTCTGCTCCGTTCATTTAGAGAAACGCTCTCCAGCTGTTCAGACATGTTTTTGAGGATTTGCTGCTTGTTTTTCTTATTTCAGGGTTTGGTTAAAGCCGGACCCCTGACGGACCCTCACCCCAACATGACGGACCAGGAGCTGTTCTGGGGGTCGGACCAGTACGACTTCGCCGTGGTGCTTCACGCCTCAGGGATGCAGTGTTTCTGGCACTTTGCTCACAAAGGAGAAACTTTCTACCTGAACTTCATGGTGAGAAAAAAACACTCAGACTGTGTTTGAGTAAAATGAACGTGGGCTTCTCGTGAAGTTTTTCCCAAATTACAAATAAAAGCATTGTCTTTTAGAGAACTTATCTACTGAAAATATGCTCGGAAAAGTACAAAAAGGCTCAAGTGTCGTATAAAAAAATAAAACAATAGAGTTAAAAAGATCTGCTAGAGTCATATCTTAATAACAGCAGGTGCTCATGGGAAATGTAGTTTTCATCCAGGACAAACACCAGCTTCAAGGGACGGTGGCGAGTTTCTCAGTGACTTTTAAAAAAATACAATTTAGAAAGTCCAGTTTAGAAATAACAAGAATAGGTTTGAGACTCTGAAAAGTCAAAATTCCACTATTTATGTAAAAATCTCATTTTAATTTTTTTGTTTTGCCTTTTATCCTTTAATTTTGTATTTATGTTGTAAAATTTTGACTTAAGTCTTAGAATTTTTACTTTTTATACCAAAATTTAAACTTTAAATCTCAAACACTGCCTTTATATCACAACATAGACCTTTTATCTTCGACTTTTGTCGTCTTAAAATTTTGACCTTAAATGAGAAAGTTTGGACTTTTTTCACATAATGTTAAATTGATTTCTTAAACTCTAACAGTTATTGGCTTTTTGTCTTAGAATTTCTCAAAATTTCCACTTTTCATATTACTTTTATTTAAAAGTTTGATCATTTCCATCCTCACATTAGAGTAAAAGCTTTTGATGTTTCAATGGTTTGATGTAATTTTCTGTCAAGTTTGTAAATGTTACTGTACATCGTGAAAACTTCACTAAAGTTTGATTTAAAGAAAATCGTGAATCGAATTGAAATCGATATATCAGCCAGGAAAATCGCAACTAGATTTTTTTCTAAAACCCTTCAGCCCAAGTCTATGGGCTTTGCAGGGTTAAAGGTTGATCATGACCCAGAGACTCAAACATGGGCCTCAGGTTTTATTGCAAACTAAAGGCTTGAAAATGAGCGAAAGGGTAAATACTAAAATGCCGGATAAAGGCACAGACACAGACACACAAAAACTAAAGGCTAAAACCAATAACTACAGGCTGAAACATGGGCTGAAATGTTTGGGCTCCAGCTTGAGGGGACACAAAGCTTTTTACCACAGTGTCAACAGGCTGCCTTTCTATTCCTCTGTCTGTCTGTAGGTGCAGTGGGTGACAGGAGTCGGTCATGACAGACACCTGTCAGTGCACGTTAACGCCCCCAGTGGTTTGTTGGTGGGAAACGTGGATGAGGCTCAGGGTCAGATCAACTTTGAGGCAAAAGAAACAGGTAAATCTCTGACCTTCTTTCTTTTCTGTGATCTTACTTTTGCTGTAATGTTAGGAAAAATGTTTGCCTCAAAGAAGAAAACAGAGTTCATGAGAAAGAGAGCACTTAAGCTTATTTTGAATCTTTAAAGTCCCCTGACCAGATGGGCACTGCAGTGTGTGTTTTGGCTCCAAAGAAAGCACTTTTCTTTTTTTTCTTTTTTTTTTTTTTTCTTGTCCTGTTCAGCATCACGACAACAGAATTGTGGTCCGGCTGCCGTATTTTGTAGAACACATTTTACTTTGCCAAGAGGAGCCGTTTGTGTATAAGGCTCCCCTTGAGATTTAAATGTTATTTTTATTAGTGTTTTGTAATTTCTTTTTTCTGTACATTGCCAAGGTTAAAGGTTACTGTTTTAACGGACTGGGGTGAAAACAGAAGAGGGATAGTGACAGAGGGAAAGAGCGTAGAGCAGGGATGTCCAAACTATGGCCCGGGGGCCAATCGTGGCCCGCCGTCTTTTTTCAAGCGGCCCCCAGCTCTCATCTTACCATGTGTTAGTTTTGTCACTTAAATTAATCATGTTACAAGTGTTTACATTTACAGTTTCTGTCAAGTGCTTGAAATAAATCTTAATATTTCTGGAAATATTTCACAAAGATTTAGACTGTGTATATGCAACTTTATAAAGCTAATGCTCTGTACAATCTGTTCAAACTCAAAAACTTTTACAGCTGACATTTAATTGCATTTGGCATAGTGCAAAATATGTTTCATGAGTTATTTAAAATTAAAAAGGACCAAAAAACTGAATTACAGATATGAAATGGTCAAAAAAGACAAAAGTTTAAGCATAAAATGGTTCAGAATTCAGGATCAAAGATATTTGGGGTTTAAAATGTTTTTATAATTGTCGTATAAACAAACGTGATAGAGTCCAGACCCTGATCCTGCCATAAAATTGTTACACATTTTTCACAGGTTTGTTTTTATCTCAAAGGTCTGCAAGAACAGCACAAGCATGTTTGATTTAACCATTTTTGTTTGTTTGTTTTTGTCAGAAACCACTAAAATGAAATAGTTTTCCACTCATTTGTAACTTTAACCGTTAGTAAACATGTCAATAAGAGCGTGGTCATTTTCGCAGTTTCCAATTCGGCCCTTTAGGGAAAAAGTTTGGACACCCCTGGCGTAGAGAGAGAAGGAGATAGACAGAGAGGGAGAGATAAACAATAAAACAACAGAAGAGAACAACCACAACAACTGGACGAGTAAATGCAGACAGGAGATCCAAAACCAGCAGCTGATCCTGCAAACAAAAAAAAAAAAAAAAAAAAACAAGGGGAGAAAAAGAGAGACAGCAGACAAAAAAAGAGAAGGAAACACGGTATCCCGAGGTCTTTGACACTACAATCACTAGGAGCACCTGTGAAGAGATGAACTGGAGAGATCATGAAAGTGCAAAGAAAGCACTTTCACATGTGTTTGGCCCTTGAGAAGGCCCTCTAGGCTAATTTATCTCCAAGTTGGGCACCAAAGCACACGTTTTGGCTCCCAAGAGTGCACTGTGGCTTTTGTTTTGCCTCCCAGGAGCATTAAGGAAGCATTTTATGTCTCAGGACGTCACTTTGGAGTGTCTTACTGATCAAATAAGGGCAACACAGAACACGTCTTGGCTCTCATGGGGGCACTTGAGTTAACTTTGGCTCCCAAGAGTACAAGAAGGCATGTGTTTCGCTTCTTAAGAAGACACTTAGGTGTATTTCGGCTCCCAACAGGACATTTAAGGGTCATTTTAGCTGTCAAGATGGCTCTTTATCATATATTGGCTCCAAAGAAGACATTAAAGTGTATTTTGGCTCCCAAGAAGGCAAGTTATGATACTTTTTCCCTCCAAGAGTGCATCGAGGCGTGTGTTTTGCTTCCCAAGACGACACTTGAACATATTTTGGCTCCTATCAGGACATGTAAGTGTGGATTTTGGCTGCCAAGAAGGCATTTTATCATATTTTGGCTCCTGAGAATTCACAGACGTTTGTGTTTTGCCTCCCAAGAAGGCACTTGAGTGTTTTTTGGCTCCAAAGAAGACACTTAAGTGTGTGTGTTTTGCTTTCCAGGAGGACGCTGAAGGAAGCGTTTTGTCTCTTTAGGGTCACTTTGAAGTTTCTTTTTGCTCTCAAGAAGACACTTAAATGTATTTTGGCTCCAATGTGGGCACTTGATTACATTTCACACCAGCCAAAGGTGCAAATCAGTGTGGTTCCCCAATCAACAGGACATTTAAGGGTCATTTTAGCTGTCAAGATGGCTCTTTATCATATATTGGCTCCAAAGAAGACATTTAAGTGTATTGTGGCTCCCAAGAAGGCACGTTATGATACTTTTTCCCTCCAAGAGTGCATCGAGGCGTGTGTTTTGCTTCCCAAGACGACACTTGAACATATTTTGGCTCCTAGCAGGACATGTAAGTGTGGATTTTGGCTGCCAAGAAGGCTCTTTATCATATATTGGCTCCAAAGAAGACACTTAAGCGTAATTTGGCTTCCAACAGGGCATTTCGGTGTGCACTTTGGCTCCCAAGAAGGCACTCAATTATACATTTTCCCTTCAAGACTGCACCGAGGCGTGTATTTTACTTCCTACGAACACACTTAAGTGTATTTTGGCTCCCAACAGGAAATTTAAGTGTATTTCAGCTCCAAAGACTGCACTGAGGTGTGTTTTGCCTCACAGGAGAACACTTAAGGAAGCGTTTTGTCTCTTAAGGGGTCACTTTTGAGTATATTTTTGTTCTGAAGAAGACACTTAAATGTATTTTGGCTCCAATGTGGGCACTTGATTACATTTCACACCAGCCAAAGGTGCAAATCAGTGTGGTTCCCCAATCAACAGGACATTTAAGTGTGGATTTTAGCTGTCAAGATGGCTCTTTATCATATATTGGCTCCAAAGAAGACATTGAAGTGTATTTTGGCTCCCAAGAAGGCACATTATGACACTTTTTCCCTCCAAGAGTGCACCGAGGCGTGTGTTTTGCTTCCCAAGACGACACTTGAACATATTTTGGCTCCTAACAGGACATGTAAGAGGGATTTTGGCTGCCAAGAAGGCATTTTATCATATTTTGGCTCCTGAGAATTCACAGAGGTTTGTGTTTTGTCTCCCAAGAAGGCACTTGAGTGTTTTTTGGCTCCAAAGAAGACACTTAAGTGTGTGTGTTTTGCTTTCCAGGAGGACGCTGAAGGAAGCGTTTTGTCTCTTTAGGGTCACTTTGAAGTTTCTTTTTGCTCTCAAGAAGACACTTAAATGTATTTTGGCTCCAATGTGGGCACTTGATTACATTTCACACCAGCCAAAGGTGCAAATCAGTGTGGTTCCCCAATCAACAGGACAGTTTATCAAACCTTTTGGCTCCTGAGAACGCACTTTATTGTGTTTTGGCTCCAAGGGGACACTTTGGTGTTTTTCAACTGTTGCATTCAAAGGAAACATTGATATTTGTCTCCTCTGGTATTTAAAGCATCCTGACTGTGATCGTTCCTCTCGTTGTTTCTCTCCTCAGGTTTCTACCAAATGTGTTTCAGTAACTTCCACAATCGCTTCGGCACCATGCAGATCTCCCTCAGCTTCGGCGTTTACTACGACAGTTTCCAGGACCCGTCTGAGCTGCGGGAGGAGGAGAAGAAGAGGAAAGAGGAAATCAGCAAAGACCTCAACAACACGCTGAGTATTATACAGGTACACACACACACACACACACACACACACACACATATTGACACAAAATTGATATAAAATGGACCTCAATAACTATAGCTCCGCCCCTTTCAAGCCTCCTGAGGGCTGGCCAATCAGAGGGAAGGGGGTTTGTTGAGCAGGGAGCCTTAAAGAGACAGTAACCAAAATGAAGTGTTTCATACAGAGGCTGAAAAAAGGGTTTACAAAAACACCAGAGAGAGAAAACTTGTTTTTTTTTGTGCTATAAAACATGTAAGGATCAAACGTATTTTTAAAAAGTTCTTTGAAAATGGATAAAAACATATTTCTTAGGGAAGAATTATGTTTTTTAACAGATTTCAGTAGTTGACCAACATTTCAAAGTTTTTAGGTTCATTATTTTTTTGTATTTTTAATTTGAGCACCCAAAAATGTCAGGTGGCGCAACCAAATATATGAAAATATATTCATATGTTCCTGTTATTTTTTCTGTGTGAAATTATTGGCAAGTATCTCTCAAGTGTCTGTAGTGACTCATACATTTTCATTTTGTGTGTTTCATTTCTTTTATTTGTGAATAAGATGAATAATTTGATGTTAAAATAACATTTCACATTATTACATTGGTTGTACCACCTGACATGGAAATTGTTCCAGTCACCAATGAAGTGAAAAAACCTTTTTTATCAGTATTTCAGAGAAATCTACAAACTTTTCCACTTGGTCACAAATGTCATTTGGGCTCCTCTGGCTGATGCAGTNGTCTAATGTTACGGTTGCACCACCCTGACATTTGACAAGGTGAAAATTACGGGACAAAAGTTTTTTACATTTCTCAACAGCTTTAAAATTCTTTTTATTTGCAAAGAATGTTTTATTTAAAAAGGTTCAAGCATAAAATAATGCCACTGTATTTTTAATTTCCATTTACAATAAGTGACATTCAATTTTTAGAGTTTAATTACTGTGGATACTTGTCAGGACGGTTGCACCACCTGACATTTTGGGGGTTTGAGGAACCAAAACACAAAAAAACATGTTATATTTTAATAGTTAAAAGATGTATTCAAATAACACAGGTTTCATAGAATAAAGAAATACATGTGATGAAATACTCAATTCATGATGGAAGGAAATATCGCACTCAGACACAAAAAAGGGACCATACCCCTCTTTAAAAATCTTTCAAACTCTCCTTGAGTTTTATTTTGACGGTACAGTAAAGGAAGTATTTATTAGAGAGACATTAAGAGTCTTGGTTTTCTTCAGGCCTCGAGTCACAAAGTGGAGAACCAGGTTTTCCACATGTTTCGTTTCTACGGCTTCAGCCGGATGAGGAAAAGCGCCGACTTCTACCTGCTCCGCTCCAACTCTCAGTACATCAGCTGGTGGTCGACGGCGCTCAGCCTCCTCATCGTCACCTCCGGGTACCTGCAGCTCCTCTTCCTCAAGAGACTCTTCGTCACTAAGACGGGGAGCGAGGAGGAAAAGCTTCGCTGCTGACGGAGGGAAACGTTCACTGATATCAGATCTTAAAGCTGGTGTCAAACATTTTCTCTGGAGTTTCACTTTGTGTGCATGTTTGTCTTTACTTTGTCCAAATAAACCAGTTTAATAATGATCATATTTCTGATGTTTTCCTCGTGATAATCTGAGCTCTTAGTGTTTTTTTTTTTGTCTTTTTTTGGCGTGGCACTTCAAAAACACTTCTGCTGAATGACGGTTGTTTGCAAACACGAACAAAACTGGTCTCTACACGTTGATTCGTTTCCTCTTTGTTCTTTTCAAACGGGATAATTCACCTGAAAGTGTGACTTCATTTAATTATTTCTGCTTTCCGTTACAACTAAAGCTCAATACTGAGATGAATTGTGACTCATTTTAATCCCTTATTTTCTAAATTCCACATGAGGTGTGATTGTTTTTTTCAACTTTCTTAAACCTTATTTTTTTTTGTTTTTTGTACATTCAGCTAAAATGTTTTCCGCTTTACTGTAAAGTAAATGTACAAACGATAAAGTCTGTGATTTTAAAGATAAAAAACTCAGCATGGAACAAACAGGAAAATCAAGTTTAACATACAGACGCGGTTGTTTACAGCCAGGACGAATGTTTCATGTAAAGTCGGATGATTCATCCAGGAGGAAGTTCATGAGACGATAAAACGCTTTCGTTTTCGTTCAGTTTCACACCTGTTCTCCAGAAGCTGCACATCACCAGGTAAAGACCTTTAAAGATTTATGATTTTCAAAGTTCTGTTTCTGCAAAATTGTACTTATATACTTATATATGATGATTATTTTTTCATTATTATCCATTTAAAATCATTTTTTAACTTCTGCACTTCAAAAACTGAAATCGAAGCATGTGTTTATGTCTTTTATTTCAAAAATAAATATCTTAATATTCTTAATTTAAGTCACATTCGGCTGACAGGAGCAGAAAAAATGTCTTCTGTTAAGAAATTTGAAGACAAATGTGGAAAAAAAAAGTATTTCAGGCAGAAGAAGAGGCCATTGGTATAAAAAAAATCAGGTTCAGTGTTACTATAATTATTTTTGATTATTATTCTGAGGGGAAGAAAGACAGAATTCTGAATTTAAACTCAGAATTAATAAAAATTTCATTGGAATAGTTTTAATAATGATTATTTTAAAATCTTAGGCCTAAGTTATGATATTTATTTTTCCATCTTTTGACCCTAATCCTCTTCCGTAGTTTCTGTACCTGTCAGGAAAATATAGCAGATATTAAGTCTAATGATTAAGTTTATTTTATTGTGCATGTCAGTAACAAGGAAATTCAAAGTTCTTCACAAAGACACAAGATTAATGAAATTGAGTGAATGAAATCCCTGAGAAAAAAAAAAGGGAAATTGCAATATTGTAGTCGTGGCTTCTTCTTTTATTCAAATAATAATATTATCAGTTGTAATTATAAATAACATTGTAATAATAAAAAAACATTGGAAAGGCCTGAAAAACATGTTAAAAGAAAAAAAATCAATTATAAGAAAACAGCAAAAATAAAAGCAGGTTAAAATATATTAAAACAGATTTACAAACATAAGCACGAAAGTTGCAGTGCGGAGTTATATAATACTTATAAATGTGTTTCCTTGTTTTGCTTCAACCTCACTGCATTTTTCTTTGAGGTGGAGTTTCTGGAAAGGAATCAACTTTCTCTCATTACAACATTTTAAATACTTGACTGCAGATCTGCAAGTTTGCAAGATGAAAAAAGAATCAGTGATTTTTTTTTTTTTTTAATTTTAATTTTGAATGTGCAGCATTTGTGTTTTTGACATTTATAGTTATACCAGTTCAAGGTTTTGGAGGCAGATGTTACATTTTCCAGCTTCTTTTGCAGATAAATCAAGTTTGAGGAAGTAAATATTTAAAGCAGTTTGACTCACAGTTCTTGGAAACCACAGGCTCCACCCGACACAGAGACAAAAGAAATAAAAAAACTAAAGATGATGGAAACCACCTGATATAAAAACACATCAAAAATACAACTTATATCATTCCAGCCCGATAATAACAGGTCTTTATGTTCAGGACTGTGTAGTTACATGAACCAGTCGTTAAAAACAGATGAGATACTTCTGGTAAAAGCTGTTAAAGTTCGGCTAAATAATGGAGAAGATCTGAAAACGGTGTGAGTCTGTAAGAAAATTTGTATTTTTAAAATCTTTTCAGAGTTCGGGTTTAATGTCCGCAGTCACTCCATGTCTGTCTTAAAACCTAAAATCTCAAAGTATAAACATTTTCTCATAATTTTGACTTTTTAATTTCAGTTTTGACTTTTTATCTCCGAATTTTTACCTAACATAAGCATGAAACAAAGCTCTCAGCAAAGCCAGTTTTTCATTTTTATTTTTTAACGAGCACAAATGAGTTTTTTTTTATCATTCTTTTTCATTCATTTCTTTAAAAAATTGTTAAACCTCATAAAGTGTTCTACAAATCTTGCGACTTCACTCTTCTTTGTTTTAATTTTCCTTAACCACTTTGACTCTCTTCATGAAATGATTATATTCTCTCTAAAATAACTTCATGCACTCATATAAAATCTTGTTGACTATTTTTTTCTCCTTATACTGTTTGAATTAGGAACTCCATGTTTCTGTGGATTGTAGCGCCCTCCTGTGGACAACACATATATCACTGCTGATTTTGTCCTGTTTCTGTGTGAGTCACATTTCATGACAAATAAATCTCCTATAATTGTTTTTTCTGATCATAAATATTTGAGAACAAGTGTAATGTGTGATTTTTCTCCCCCCTTCAGTAAAATGCTTTGTGTCACGTCTTTATTTTCTCTCATTTTTCCTCCACAGCTTGATACATGATTAAAAATACCAAATACTCTGGATCTGTTAAACCTGCAGAATATCTGTTGCTGGTCAGCTGACTTCATCCTGCATCATCATCATCATCATCATCTCTTTTTTTGAGGTCCCATCCCTCACAGACTTCTACCTGCTCCAGGTTTAAACGCCAAAATGGCTCAAGAGGTTAGATTTGATCTCCAAAATATACAACATTTTATACACATAGAAACACGTAAGACTGCAATAAATGTTTTTTTTTAAATTTTATTTACATTGAACTCAATGAGGATTGACTCACTTGTGGAGCCTGCCTCAAGTGGACACTTTAGGAACTGCAGTTTTTTTGCATTTCTGCATTTATTTATGGGCCTTTTCGTTACTTGGTCCGAACTAAAATGACAGATGTGAAACCTCTCACAGACCGTAGTCCAGATCAAACACCTGGACCTTGGTCTGACCAAAAGAGGTGGTCCCGGTCGTCTTTTGGTTTATGCCCAGTGTGAAAACTTTATTTTGAAAGGTTCAGACCTTCGTACCAATGACAGGAAATTATGACAGGCTGTCTAGAAAGAAGAAACTTATCACAAAAACACAGTATGATAACATAATAAAGATAAAAAATTCTCTCCTTATAGTGAGAGCTAATTTACGGAGCCCCTTAGGGGACAAGAAAAGGTAAAAAAAAAATTAATAGTTTCACGTGCGCACTTAAAACTTTCGCATGCGCACTTGAAACTTCTACGCGCTCAGCTGAAACTTCTACGTGCTCACCTGAAACTTTAACATGCTCACCTGAAACTTTAACGTGCTCACCTGAAACTTTTACGTGCTCACCAGAAACTTTTATGTCCTCACCTGAAACTTTCGGAGCCCCTAAAGGGACAAGAAAAGGTAAAAAAATAATAATAATTTCACGTGCGCACTTAAAACTTTCGAATGCGCACTTGAAACTTCTACTCGCTCACCTGAAACTTTTACGTGCTCACCTGAAACTTTTACGTGCTTACCTGAAACTTTCAAGTGCTCACTAGAAACTTTCACGTGCTCACCTGAAACTTTCACGTGCTCACCTGAAACTTTCACGTGCTCACCTGAAACTTTCACGTGCTCACCTGAAACTTTCACGTGCTCACCTGAAACTTTCACGTGCTCACCTGAAACTTTTACGTGCTCACTAGAAACTTTCACGTGCTCACTAGATGCTTTCACGTGCTCACTAGAAACTTTTACATGCTCACCTGAAACTTTTACGTGCTCACCTGAAACTTTCACGTGCTCACCTGAAACTTTTACGTGCTCACCTGAAACTTTCACGTGCTCACCTGAAACTTTCACGTGCTCACCTGAAACTTTCACGTGCTCATTTGAAACTTTTACGTGCTCACTAGAAACTTTTACTTGCTCACTATAAACTTTCACGTGCTCACTAGAAACTTTTATGTGCTCACCTGAAACTTTCACATGCTCACCTGAAACCTTTTCAGATGAGCACCTAAAACTTGACAATTAATTCAACATGAAATTAATTTTTTTTTTTTTTTTTACCTTTTCTTGTCCCTTTAGGGGCTCCGTACTAATTAGTTTGAGCTCTGGAAAAATAATAAAATTATAATTATTATTTAAATACACATAGAAATTTGTAACTGTACCATTGATTTGAGCATGAAGTTCATCGAGAATTGACTCGGTTTTGAAGCCACCCTCCAGTGGACACTCAAGGAACTGCAGGATTTTTTTTTTTTTTTTTTTGGTTAAATTTGCTTCAGTTTCATCTTTCAGCACAAAATTTTGCAGCTACATGTACATTTTATGTGCAGAAAAGTTTTTTTTCAGATCCAAATTTAAGCATTTAGGACCCAAATCTGTAATTTCTGATGACACTTAATTTGCTTTGAGACACAATCTTAAATAGTTGTTTTGATACAGTTTGAGTTTTCTTAAAGTACGACGTAACTTTCTCTGTGTCTGTACAGTTTATCCCCACCATCCTGGAGACCATCTTCTCCTTATTTAAGACCATTCACAGGATGGCGGGGAACGCGAAGTCAAACGAGGAGCGCTGCCAAGAACTCGCCAAGAAAGTCAAATCACTCGAGAAACTGGTTTCTCAAATCCAACTAAGGGGGCAGGAATCAGAGTGTCTTTCAATGTTTTTGAAAGACACTCTGAATGATCTGCACTCCAACCTTCAGTCCACTATGGAGTGGATGGAGAAATACACTCACAAGAAACGCTTTAAGAAGTTCATGGGGAGCGGAAACCATGAGGAAAAGTTTAAGAAGTTGAATGAAAAACTTTCAGAAAACTGTCAGTTACTGACTGTGGCTCTGCAGGTGGAACACGGGGAGAAGATCGACATGATTTATGACACTCTGACTCAAAGAGGTTCAGTCAGACGAAGAGCTGCCATCCCAACCTTTTCTCTTCCGGAACAAACACCTGCTCCTCCATCAATGCCACAACCTGGACCGGCCAGTTTCCCCCTGGACATGAACTTTTCTCCCTTTGGTCAAACGTTTAACCCCATCATGCCCCAATCTGTCCCTCTGCCCAACATCGGTTTCTCCAACAGCTTCTTCAACCCCCCCTGGCTGTCTCAGCTTTTAAACTCCCCAAACATAACCTCTGTCAACGCCACTCCACAGTTTTCCTCAGTTATGTATTCAGACAACGGCACGGTGATGCACGTCACTCGTAAGACGTACTATCACTACTAATGATGCACTTCTGAAAAGTGTTGAACGTAACGTCATGGATGGAGCTTTTTTTTTTTTTTTTGAACTGTATTTTTATTAAACATAAAAGGACACATTATAGACAAAACAATCCTTGACAACATCACTTGATATGTATGGCATTACAACACAAGGACATTTTAGTAATATCAATAAAAGAAAAATAAATAAATGTACAGTCAGGACATTACAGTAAACTGCAGGGATCCCCTCAGTCAGACAAGTATCTTGTTACAAGTAGCCACCTCCTCGCAAAAATCTCATTTTTTAATTGTAGTTGAGCAGTTAAAGCCTCCATTCATACACCTCCCTCAACTTTAGTTTCCACTGTGTCACTGTAGGTGTGTGTGGATTCATCCATTTCAGTGTCACCATCTTCCTGGCAGTTAACAAGAGTATATGTAGCTGGTATTTTAGGTCTCTAGTATACATGTCTTCAGGAGTTAGATCAAACAGAAACTGTTTTGGGGTGAATGGTAAATCAATTTTCATAATTTTATCTATCTCCCCCTTTATCCCCTTCCAAAAAGGAATTATCATTGGGCAATCCCAAAATATGTGCGAGTGGTCGCCGACCATTCCACATTTTCTCTAAAATAAGTTTGCTTCTGGATTATTTATAAATTTTGCAACCATCGGAGGCGTCTTAAAAATCCTCGTCTTCACCTTCCAATCAAACTCCTTCCACATGTTACTATTAATACCTTTATGACATCCAATACACACTGTTTCCCATTCCCCATCCTCAATTATAATATTTAACTCCAGCTCCCATTTGTTTTTGATGTATAAAGTATTGTCTGGTATGTCCAGTAATAGATTTCTGTATAAATGGGAAACATGTTTCTTGTTAGGTAACTGATGTCTTATTATATTAATGAAATATATCTCTATATTTGTTGGAGCATTCTTAATTATATTCCAGTCTTTATGGCTTGTGATATAGTGTCTGATTTGAAAATATTGGAACATATCACTTTGAGGTAGAGAGAATTTATCTTGGAGATATGAGAATGGCTGTAGAACATTGTTGCAGAACAACTGATCAATGACCCTCAGGTTTTTGCCTGCCCATCTCTTAAAAGTGATATCTGATGTTGAGGGGGAGGATGGAGCTTTTTTTCTCTTAAAAATAAGGTGATTTAAAAGTTTCTATCAGTGAATGAATTTCTTTCCATGTTTGCTTTGAGGTAATTTCACTCAAAATGTTGATTTTTCTCTAGAAATGCAATCTTAGGGTGACCATATTCTGTTTCTCTGAAAAGAGGAATCACTTCCAGCTCACACGCGAGAAATTTTCAAGTTCTGTAGCAACACAAGTATTCAGATGTTTAACAAAATAAGAAATAATCACCTCTCTTTAGTCTGACACTTACACCTTAGTTAGGAAAAGTGAGGTAGAGAACCATTCTTCAAGATAACCTCCCAATTATCAATTACGTAAAAATAGAAATAATGCCTCAAAATATTGAACAAAAAGAAAAAAGAGAGGTAGCCTATTCTTCAATGTTTTGTTGTGGTGATATGGGCTTTCAGATCGTTGTAACCATTATTAGCCACAGAGACATAAGTTTTGCAGACTGTACATTCTGCCTCCTGTTTGTCACGACCCGGACGAAAACAGGGGAACTTCTTTCGCATGTCATCACTGAAATGACATTTGCGTTTCGGCATTTTCTTTCTGTTCAAGTGTTCTCTGGCAGTGTTCCTACCTGCCTGTCAGCCTGAGTGAGTGAGAGTGGAGCCTCTGTACTGATTTGTGAATGAATGAATACATGTTCCGGGGTTCGGCTCAAACTCCACCTCTCAGAGCGTGTTTCTAAAGGAACCACTCAACATGAATGAGAAATACATTGGTCTGTGACGCGCTCAAGCTCAGGCAAGATCAAAAACCCGGACATTTGAAGGATTTTATAAACCCCGACCGGACAGGCTCTTAAAAGAGGACATGTGGTCACCCTATGCAATCTAATCTCATATCCAATACCACCGTGATTTCCAACCTGTGGGCTGTGAAGGTATTGCAAGTGGACCACTAAATAATTTTTCAAATGTTAATACTCGATTATGTTTAAAGTATATCAAAAATGTTCAAATACTGATATATAAAAACACATACCCTGAGCCCAATATGTAACAAAGACCTGAAATATAATTAATCAGCAGATGCAATCAGCGTCTTTTACATTATCAATCAGTTATTATATTTTGCATTTTCCTACATTTAAAAAAACTACATGTCAGGTTATTGTTATAAATCAGGCCTTGACTCTGCACTGTATGGCCTTCCTATGTATGAGGTCAGAGTTGGGTTGCAAAAATGTTTGACACTGAAAATCGGGCCCTGAGTTTGCAAAGGTTGGGAACCACTGCGATATTATTTAGTGAACCTCATATTTACAGTTTAAAGGTACAGTTTTATGTAGATTTTTTATTGTATTTTTATTTTTTGTAGACTTGAGATGAAGATTTATGGAACTTATTGCAATGCGTTTTATAATTAAAGTCTCTCAACATGAGAAAGTGTCACATCTGCATTATTTCTGTTACTCTTTGGTTCGTGCTTTTCTCCTGAGTCTCACTTCCACTATACAATTCCAGCTCTACTCTACTCTACTGGTCTCTACTGGGTTTGGTTATCTTTTCCTCTAGCCCGACTACAGACTCACGGTGGGCGTGGATCTTATAACACAGCTGCGCTAAAGTGCTGCGCAGAAGTGCGTGCATGTTCATCTATAACGTGACACAATTTTGTACTAACATATGTGCCACCGTGGTCTTTAAAGGAAAAAAAAGAAGGTTTAAAAAGATTTCATTAAAGTAATACAGCGGCTCAATGTGGGTCGTCATGACAACGGAGGTAAACAACAGCCTGGTGCTGCTGCACGCGGAGGAAAACGAAGGAGCTGCTTCCTGACATCAACTCTTCCCTGGATCCAGTGAGATCACTTTAATTTTTGATTTTTGGGCCTGGTATAGCAGAGATTTGTTGTTGATCAATCATTCTTCTTTGAACTGGTTTTCCTTTTTGGTTCCCTGTGGATTAATGGACTGATTGGTGCTTAAAGACTCAACACAGGTTGCTCTCATTGAATCATCCATACATTTTTTAGGGGAATTGTCGCTAATTTACAAAAAGTTGCAGCAAGAATAACATCAAAATCATTACTCATGTTTTAAAATAAATGTCCTCAGCATTGAAAGACTACATATTGACTAAAAACTTCACTAACTGAGTTGCCAAAACTGCTCAGTTTCTCAAATGTGATGCAAAAAGTGCATCATAAACAAAAAATGAAGCTTTTTTTGTGAACTTTGTTACAAGGGTTAATAAAAATCTTAGTTTAAAAAATTCTGGCTATTTTTTTTTACAGAAAAGGTTTTTTTTCTGACTGATGATTAATCTCCTAACTACTTGATTAAAAAAAAAAAGAATAACCAAAATTAAATACCTATTTTCCTCTTCCTTGTGTTTTAGAAAACACTTATTTCAGCCTCAGGTCATTTTGGCAATGAAGAGATCTGATAAATGTCTGAGTTGTGTAACTATAAGTCATGGACAGGTCACTCACAGAAACCCTGAAGGATCCTGAAAATCTGAACCAATCAGCAGCAGTTACCTGAGCAGACACACCTGCAGGGACAAAGATCCTCTTTATATATGAGGAGGAGTTTAGATAACTCTGCTATAAATTTAAGTCTGATCAAAAGACACTAATGACAATGAGAGGAGGGCGAGACGATAACCTATCAGCACTTTATAAAATCTTTGTTTCACTTTCTTTCGTGCAAACACCAGGCTGCTCCTGCTGCATCAGTAGGTGAGTCTCAGATTAATGTTTTAGGTTAAAAACTGATCATTTTGGTCTTCTACTTTAATGAGAGACTGAATAAATCATTAATTCACACAATTTTCTGACAACATACATGCATTTAAGTTGAAACTGACTTTATGGGAGACGCAACTGAGAGATGTGTGTGTGTGACCAGACGTGATGCGGACGTGAAACGGTACAAAGAAAAGATTGCAGGATTACTGTGGGAGTTTGAGAAACGTTTTCAGGTATTTGGTGAACTTGAAATTTTTCTCAGTAATGAATATCAATAACAAAAAAGCGTTCAAGGCTCACAAACAAGCACTTCAATGACAATCTGAAAGTGACAGCTAGTCAGGACATGACACTTGATGTTGATGCACTTGTACAGGCCAAAAGATGCCAAGTTTCAGGAACAAAAACAAGTCCAGACTAGACTAACGCCTTTAAAATGCTGCCTTAGATACTGTTTGCATTGACAGAATACAGCTCTGTGAAGATGAATCCTTACTGTGGTGATTAAAAAAATGTGCAATTTAATGTTAGTCAGCAGCTTCACTACAAAAGATTCCTTTCTTTATAAGTCACATTTAATCTTAACGTGCATTACTTTATTTTTCAATACCAAGTACTTGTTAAAGTTTTGTGCCTTTGTACAATCAGTGGGATCAGTTGCAATGCATGTATGTGAATGATAAAACTAAATTGCATATTTGTCTAAGGAAGTTTGAGGTGTTTCGTGAAATGTTTTGTAAAAGGATTGTTCATTAAATTTCAAGATTTTCCTTATGTTCTTGTGCTTCTTTACACCAAAACAAAGGAAAGATGTGATATTTTGGTTATTCATAGCAGAGTATGGGTATAATTTTTTTTCTTTTCAAATTCTCTTTATTGAGGTTCTCATTATTATACGTACCACAATAATACAAATAGAACCTTGTTTTTTCCACTTTTTTTCATAATTGAACAGACACGAACATACAGCAGGTATCAAAGAGAAAATAAATGCAAGAACTAAACGAAATAAGTACACGAAAGTAAAAGTAAAAACACAAAATAGCCCCCCCCCCCCCCAGCACCAACGAAGTGTCAGACAGTAATTTTTATCATTATTATTATTTTTTTTTCAGGCTGACTGGAATACAATTGACCCATTAGGGCGGGGTCCAGACTGAGATGTGTCCATAATGTCCATATTGTCCAGAATAGGTCGCCATATCTTGATGAATGTTTCTATATTGTCATGCAGGGTGTAGGTCAGCTTTTCCAGAGGGAGTATTCTCAGGACCTCCTTATACCAATCCTCCACTGTAGGGCTGTCCTTTGATATCCAGAATTTGAGAATTGTTTTTCTTGCTATATACAAGAGGATTTCAGACAGTTTAGCATTATATTTGTCTCTAACATTGTCCACTTTCGCTGCCAAAATACACTGAAAGGGTGAAAGCTCCAGATCGTATCCCATCAAAGAAACAATTTCATCCTTAACATGAGACCAGAAATTTTGAATTTTACAACATTTCCAAACCATGTGAGTGTATGTACCGATTTCTAAATTACATTTAATGCAATTGGGCGAGCCCAGGCCAAGTTTGCCCCTCAGCAGTGGTGTACAATGGAGTCTGTGTAGTATTTTAAATTGTGTTTCTCTGTCTGTGTCACAGCTCAGAATTCTAAGTGTATTTTTTATAATTAATGTCCACATATTCTCTTCTATTTGTTCCCCTATGTCAGTCTGCCATTGCTTTCTGATATTGTTGGTAGAGTAGTTAAGATTTAAGCTAAAGGTTTTGTAAACATGAGAGATGAATCTTTTTGGCATAGGTTGTATTAGGAGATCTTCCAGAAATGTTGTTTTGGGCGCATGTATAGTTTTAGGTACACAATGTCGTATTTGTAAGTAGTGGAAAAAGTGAGATTGTAGTAAAGCATATTTGCTTTTCAAGGCTTCAAATGACTCCATTGTACCCCCCTCGTATAGTTTGTCCAGCCGGTCCAAACCCTTTTCCTGCCAAAATTTGTACACAGAATCATGACATGACGGAACAAAATCTGGGTTCCTCCACACCCTCCACACTGAAAAGTGATTTTTAAGTTTGAAATAGACCATAATATTGTTCCAATGGGTATAATTTTAATGGTCCAGCCCGCTTGACATCTACCTAGGCCGTACATGGTCCACGATGTCAAATGAGTTTGACACCCCTGTTTTAAGTTAAAAACTGATCATTTTGGTCTTCTACTTTAATGAGAGACTGAATAAATTCTTAATGTTGACTGTTGCAGTTGATCATGGAGATCTACAAACCTTTCTGGAACGTCTACCGCCTCTCATTGAGGGTGAAGAAGAACAAAGAGCAGTGTCCTCACTTTTTTCAGAGGCTCCAGGCCCTGGGGGAACTGGGAAAGTTCATCGAAAAGGAGGAAATACGTAATTTTCCTCAAAGTGTGAAAGAAGCTTTGGAGAAACTCAACACGATCCTGGTGACAGCAGAAGATCTGGTGGAGAGATTCAACGAGGCGCACGTGTTGAACCAGATGGTGAAATCCACCGACTTCAGAGAAGAGTTCGACAGCCTGAACAAAAGTCTGAACGACGCCTTCATAACGCTCTCCTCCGCCCTGCACATTTACCAGGGGCAGGAGCTGGACGAGCTGGAGACGAAGCTGAAAGAGCAGGAGGAGAAACTGAAGGATCAGGAGGAGAAATTGAAGGATCAGGAGGAGAAACTGTACGAGCAGAAGAAGAAGCTGCAGGAGCAAAAACAGCAGCTGGAGGAGCAGGGAGACGCTCTGCAGAGAGTGGAGACAAAGTTAGAGAAAGAAATGAACCGCTACTACTGTGCTGTGCAGTAGTGGAGACGGTAACCATGGAAACCGTAAACATTTTACCTGTAACTTTGTCCTTTTTTTTCACACACACTACAAAAACAGTCGTCAGATTGGTTTCATGGACGAAAACAGTTGAGTATCATCTGCATAACGATGAAAAATCAACACTTTCTCTTCAGATTTCTTGTTTGCAAAGTGTCAAAAACCTCAGTTTCATGTGAGGTGATGTTTTCAGGAGTGAAAAAGATTTTAGTGTCTTTGTGCAAAATGTTGATTCAGAGACCTGAAAAAAAAAGACTATTCAATGACACTGTATTGATTTTTCTTAATGGGTGTAATTACCTGATTTGTTCATTAGCATGACTGAAAAAAAAAAAACATTACTGCTTTTAACTTAACCCTGTGGTGCATAGTTCACTTCAGTGACACCTATTTAAAAGTTATTTACTCCTAAATTCAATGGTTCATGTGGTGGAAATTCATATTAGCCTGTGTCAGGATATTTTTATTCTTCTTAGGGCCTGAAAAATGTTTTCCAATTTTTTTCCAATTTTTTAAAGTGTTATAAACAAATATTTAAGTGGGAAAAAGCTTATACACTGTAAATTATTCTGTGTTAAAATAAAGGAAAGAGAGTTAAAATGTTTCGCAATGCACCAAAAAAAAGGTTATTCATGAAACTGACCAAAAAAAAAGTGATATTGACATTTAGTGCACACTGTTTTAAGTTGAATGTTCAGTAGGGATGGGTATCGAGAACCGGTTTCTTTTAGGAATCGATAAGAAATGGTTCAATCCGTCAATATCATTAGTGTTCTTGCTTAACGGTTCCTCTTATTGATTCTTTACGCCGCAGCGTTTGGACCTTACGTCCTCTGCCTCAGTTTGCTTCACTTAGCAGCTACAGTTTCAGAAAACTCTGATTCAGGATTTTCTGCTTAAAGTTTTACTTAAGAAACTAAACACACAAAGAAACCTACATTACTGTCTCACAAAAGATTCATACTCAACACATTTTGCATGTTATACATCTACAATTGCACCAAAAACGACACAGTAAACATAGTGTTAGCTCGATGCTAGCAAGATATGGGAAATCCCATTGACAGGCTAGCGGTTAGCATACCTCAAAAAAGCTTCTGTTCCAAAACAGAATTTCAACTTTCATCACAGAAACATGAAATGAAATGATACATTATGTCATGTGGTGTGTGATTTCTTTTAAACTTATTCTTATTTATTCATGTCTTGAAATATCCAGATCCACTGAACAATTTAAGACTCATCGACTTATACACGTTACTAAATGTTGCTGACAAAGAAAACCTGTAAAATCTACTTTAGGAATCGATAAGAGAATCAGATCGATAAGGGTGTCGATATCGATAAAATCGTATCAATACCCATCCCTAATGTTCAGTTACAAATGTTTGGAAAAAAAAAAAAAAAAAGACTTTCATAATTCCTGCATCAGAGGGTTAATTTAACTGGTGAAACATTTTGACACTTAAAAATAATGAGTACACTCTGAAAATTATTACCCCCTTTTTAATGTTTTTTACAATTTTATTGAATTTTTTCCAAAATTACTCCAGCAACCACAGCTGGATTTTTATTTCTCTACAGCAGTGATTCCCAACCTGTGGTCCGTGCCCCCCTGTTGGGCCGCGAAGGTTTTGGAAGTGGGCCGCCAAATCATTTCTAAAAAGTATAATTTTCATGTGTGTCTGTGTGTGGGGATGTAATTACATAAAGGTAAAAACAAAGTAATGTTTTAAATGTGAAGAAAAAGCAGGAAAAATGTAGAATTGAGATTTTTTTTTTTTTTTTTTTTTAATCAAATTGAGTCCAATCAAATGGTTGATTTTCAGAAAATTTTCAAGGAGTTGATAAACTTTTCTCTTCTTTTCCACTCTATTAATAAATGTTGTTAGTTATGAAACCTGAAAATCTGACAATTCCGCCAGTTTTTTCAGGTTTTGGACTGGACATATAGTTTATAAATGCCAATCGTTTTAAAGTTAATGTTATTTTCCTTTTTTGCCCCAGCAGGTTTGGTATCCTGAGGGTTAAACATGTTAAAATATTCATGTATATATATAAAAAAGTGCCCCAAAAAGGTATTATATGGCCTCTGTACTTATGGGGTTGGAGTTGGTGGGATTGGATCAGTCAATTGATGGCAGTTTAATATTTTTTTACAATAAAAGTCAAGGTTCCAGTCTGACAATTAACTGTTTTTCAATTCATTTGATACAGTGAAAGAAAACTTTTGTTTTTGCTGTGCTTAGTTGTTGGTTTTTGATGATGTTTGTTGGTGATACTGTAAAAAAAAAAAAAAAAAAACCCTCAAGAGAAATGAAAACACCACTCAGACCAACAGGAAAGAAAATGAGGTCAGAAAAAAAAACACTGTCATTTGGAGCTGAAAGAAACAGAAGTGGGTTTTTTTTTTTTTTTTTTTTTTGAGGCAAGTTTCTAAAGCAGAAAAAGGAAGGTCAAATGTTTTTGCTCTTGGGATTTTACTTTCAGTTCATTAAAACACACAAATCAAATCACAAAGTTTCTGTTTGTCATTAGTTTAACTTCTCTTTCTTCTGTTTGACTTTGTGTTTGTGTTTTTTTTTTTCACTGCATCATTCTGACAGATTTTTAATCAGGAGCCTTCACACCTCCTCCTCCTCCTCCTCCTCCTCAGGTGAGTTATGACTCTGCTTCAAGGCCGAGAGGAAGAAGTGAATCCTGGGTGTGACTCAGCAGAGGAAGAAGAAGCTGTAACAGGAAGTAAAGAGCAGCTGAAGGAGGAGCAGTCGATCGACAAACACCAGTTTCATTTTCTCACAGACTGAACTTCACAGCGTTTACCTGCAGAGCCGTGATCCACACCAGGTAAAAACATCTTTACTTTACTTCATGTTTCTGTCTGAACTTTGTGAAACTCTCAGCTGATACAGAGACACTTCATGTTTCCATCAGGTCATTTCTCTTTTAAATCTCATGCAGCTTTTTCATGCTTGTTCAAAGAAGCTTCTTCTGTTTGTTTATAAAGAGTCGTTTCACACAGAGACACTCCCTGAAGCTTAAACCAGGTGACAAACCCTCAGAGAGCAGGTATTCCCTTCAGGGCAGTGGATAGAAAAACAAAGTGTAAAATATCAGAGGGAGGATCAAAGTTCAATCTGCTCATGAGTGAAAATGAAACAGATCAGATTTCAATAAGACAAGATTTAACCTGCAAACTGCAGAAATCTCTTTTCTGAACTTGAAACCTCCTCGTTCCATCACAGACTGATAAAAACCAAAGCTCACCTGTCCCTCAGGTGCTCAGTTTTCTGTGTAGATATCAACAAACTCTGAATCTGACCAAGGAATATGTTCTCCATTATGAGCAAAAAAAAGAAAAACTAAATCCACTGCTGTGACTTTATCACCAACTTTACTGAATAAATAATTGTTTTGACCTAAAACAACATTTTAGCCCCAAATAATTCTGTTTTTTTCTCTTTTATGTTCCATATTTGGTATTTTCTGCTCCATTTTATCACTTTAATCTGGTCTTGTTTCTTCTAACGTGATTTAAAAACTCTCACGTTTTCGCATCCTGATAAAAAAAAAAAATTATGTATCATATTTGATCCAAAATAAAAAGTCAGTTTGTTTCAGATTTATTTTCAATACACGATAACTTTTGATGCAAGAGCAAAAATCAAATATGGTGATTTTGCTGTAATAAACTTTTATACTTTTACAAATTTGATAAAATCAGGACTCTAATCTCTCCCTGAATTTGTTGTTTTTCTAAATGAATCAAAAATGTTCCTTGAACCACTAAAAATAATGAAAATACCCCAAATGTACAACTTCCTTCCCATGTATAATTTCATGTATTTATTTTCCTTTGTATCTCATTGACATCTAATTTAACTTATCTACTTTTATTGCTCCTGTAACTTCTCCACTGATTGATGTGGTGAATTAATGACTGAAATGTACTAATGGATTTATTTATGATAAAGATAAACATTAGAAAAAAAACATCAGCTCCACTTCCTGAAACAGAAATCCAGAGTAGTATACGACTAAACAGGTCCAACAAAACAGTCACACTACAGACTACATGTGTAGGCGGTTTGGAAAACAGCCAAAGTCTTGCACATGTGGGAGGGGGAAGGTGGTGCAGCACAAACAAGAGAGCGAGCATCAGCGAGAAAACATACGACCCTGATGAAATGAGACACAGCGTTAAAGGAGAAGTTTAAACAGAAAACTCATTTTTGCTTCGTCGTCTCTGTCTCTGCAGCTGGTCATGGACGTCGTAGAACCCGTTTTGTCTCTCGCCAAAGAGATCTACGAGCTGGTGGAGAAAGTAAAAGCCAACAAGAAACGCTGCCGCCGCGTTTCAGAGCGAGTCCAGGCGCTGGAGGAGCTGGTGGAGTCGATCAAAGGTCGAGATCAGGTAAACATCTCCTCCGACGTGGAAAACGCTCTGCGGGAGCTCTGCATCACTCTGAGGTCGGCGAAGGGGCTGATCGAGCAGTACACCACCTCCAGCTGGATGGACCGCATCCTGAAGTCCGGCAGCCAAGAAGACGAGTTCGACAGCGTGAACGAGCGGCTCACAGACGCTTTCCAGGTGCTGTCCGTCGCTCTGCAGGTGGAGCAGGGAAACGTCCTGTTCAGGGTGTTTGAGCTGACGTCCAGGGAGAAACAGGACCAGGTGGACGGGAAGGAAGACGACACCGAGCTGAAGGACAGTAAGAGAAGTTTATCTAAATTCACTCAAGGGGTAGAATGGTAGGCCGATCTTCTACAAGCTATAAAAATAGATTAAACTAACCTGAAAACAACCAAACAAGGAGTAAAACAAGGATGGTTAATCTTAAAAAGTTGGAACTAAGAGAGACTTGAGTGTGCAAGAAACTCAAAACAAGACGGAAGAATCAGGGGCTGTTTACACGACAACCAAGGGGCAACATCTGGTTTAGAAAAACAAATCCTCTGCTGAAGTGTACATGCACACACCAAGTCAAAAAAACATTAAAAAAAAACATCAACAGACTTTTATGGCATTGGAAGTAGACGTAGAAACCCTCTGATGCATGAATTCTGAAAGTCAGAGTCAGGATTTTTCCCTTGAGTGGTTTTATTTGTCTTAAAGCATGAAAAATAGTTTTCTATTTTTTTATTTAAGTATTTGTAACTGAGAATTCAGCATAAAATAGTTTGAACTTAATGTAAATATGACTTCATGAATAATCTTTTTTAATGCTTTGCAAAACATTTTAACTCACTTTCATCTATTTTAACACTGAATAATTAATAGTTATAAGCTTTTTCACCCTCAAATGTTTGTCTAAACCAGTGATTCCCAACCTGTGGTCCGTGGCCCCCTGGTGGGCCGCGGAGATATTGCAAGTGGTCCGCCAAATCATTTTCAAAATAGTCTGAGTTTTAATGAAGGGTAATTATATAAAGATACAAATGTACAGAATAATGTTTAAATATTAAAACTTGGTTACATTTGTAAGGATATTCAACATGTTCAAACGTTTGTATATAAGAAAAGTCCTTGAAGAGGGCAAGTTAAAGCCCAACATGTAACATGACCCCAAATTTAACAAAACCCTGAAATTTGATTAAACAAATGTTGTATATCCCAAGACTATAATCACTGACCCAACATTTAACAAGTTGTTCTATCGTGGGCAAATGACTTTTACCTTCTGGGCTCAGCATCTGTTACATCATTGACCAGTTATCACATTTCGGGTTTTATTACATTTTTTTCTTACATTTCGGGTCTTTGTTACAAATCAAGCGCTAACAAGGCGCTATACAGCCCCCATAATTATATGGTCAGAGGTGGGCCGCGAAAAATTTTGAGACTTAAAAGTGGGCCCTGAATTGAAAAAGGTTGGGAACCACTGGTCTAAACCTTTTTTAAATTATATATATGTTTGTAAAAAGATTGAAAACATTTTTTCAGGCCCTAAGAAGAATAAAAATATCCTGACACAGATTTTTTTCTTACAATTACTTCATTTATAAAACCGACAATGGATTACATTAAGTTTAAAAAGTACACAGCACCTTCAGCTGGTGCTTTTGATTTCTTAACCCTCTAGGCGCCACAGTTTTTCAATAAAATCTTCAGTTTCGAAATCACTTTTTCTAAAGGTTGTAGCATGAAAATGGTTGGAGATAAAGGCAAACTGTAAATGCAAAAAATCAGCAGTATGACCCAAAGTTTAAGAAGGAAGTAAATTCACTCAACTACAGAATATTTGGGAACATCTGTACAAGTATAACATCAGACGTGGCTTCTACTGCGTCTGTAAAGTACTAACTACATTAGGCACCACATTTGCAGCTATGACTTGTTAAATTCAGCATTGTTGCTTGTCGCAATTTTGTAACTTTGGCGCTGAAAGAGTTAAAGGAGCATTGAAGTAGAAACTAGGGATTAATTTCAAACAGGCATCAGACAGTTGTGGTAAAATAACCAACGAGAATCTTAAAGCAGAAGTTTCATCAAACTTAATCTTGTGGTTTGGAGCCGGATTCTTTGCCAAAGATCTGTCTCTGTTAGAAAAACTGGTTCCCAACAGATTTTATCCACAGGTTCACGCTCTGACTCAACTCCAGCAAGTGAAAACGTGTTTGTAGGTTTGATATTTAGAGAAATCAAACAGTATTTGGAATTTAACCAGTGTTTCCAGACATGATATGACGCTGTTCGCTGTACGTTTCCTTGTAGTTAGGATGCAAATGTGCAAAAACACTTTATATTTCTGAAACCTTTTTGTCCCAAAAATCAAGAATCAAAATACTAGAGTCTGCATTATTTCTCAATCTGTCTTTTTCAGTTCTCAATGAATACATGAAATCCCAGGAGGAGAAAATGACTAAGATGCTGAAAGACTTTGAAGAAGTCAAAACCAACGTGGGAAAAGTTGTGGAGATGTGTGAGTATCCATCAATATTCAGATTTAACCAAACACAAACTCCTGTGTCAGCATCATGAGCCTGCATTAGAGTTTTAAATGAGTCTTTTTTTTCATTCTTAATGTGAGCTGACAAGTCCAGGAAAATGTCTTGTTTTTAGTTGTTTAAAGACAAAAATGAGGTTTGAATTGCTTAAAACATGTGAAAAAAAAAAAAAGCCAAATTTGATGGTCACATTTATGTCTTGGAACCAGAAACTTTTTAGTTTGCTCCATTGGCAGATATATTTTTAAACTTGTTTCAGGCATTTCAGACCTACGGAAGAGGATTAGGGCCACTGAGAAAAAAAAAATCCCCCCCCCCAAAAAAGTCAGAATTCTGAGAAAAAAGTCAGAATTCTGACTTTTTTCTCAGAATTCTGACTTTTTTTTTTTTTAGATTTTTTTTTTTTCTCAGTGGCCCTAATCCTCTTCCGTACAGATTTTATTCTTGTCTTTGAATAACTCAAAATAAGATATTTTTCTAGACTGTTCAGTTGAAGGTGGCTCATGTCCAGTACTAAAAATAAGACATAAACATTTGGTTAGACTTCGGTTTTTGCAAAACATCACTAATTGAATGTGTTCCGGTAAAACACTGCAGTTCAGATTACGCAAAACTTGGCAGATACAACAAATATTGGAAAAATCATGAAGCAGAAAACAACTTAAACAACCCTGTCTGAAAATTTTTCATTTATTATCAGTTACATTTTTCCCAAAATGATTTGGCGACCCCCAGAGATCATCTCGTGACTCCCATTAAGGTCAGGAGCCAGAGGTTGAGAACCACTGTTGTAGGGAGCCAAATATAAAAGAAAACACATTTTGGAAAATTAACTAATTGGTATTTTCTAATGTATCTAGGCTGGAAAAACATATTTCCATGATATTTTTTCAAATCTCATCTTTATTTTCAATTTTACGCTCTGTATCCCTGGAGATACATTGTCCATTTGGGGTATAAATTTAGAATTTTCCATTTTCTTAAATATTTCATTTTTTAAGTTTTAAAACATATTTCAGACAATAAATAAGCTACTTTCTTTCAAATCATGTTCATAACTTTTTTTAAAAAAATGGAAAACCTGAACAGTTAGTGATGATTGATATGTATTGAGCACTGGAAAAAAGTCTATCCAGCAAGTCTATGAATAACGAGCGAACTAACGTTATACAAACTAACTCACACATGTACACAAAATATCTTTATTATGTTCTAAATTGAATATCTCCCTTCTGGAATTTTTCTACTCGCAACATCCCATCAACACTGGAAGCTGAGGAAACAGTTATGAGCATTTTGACCTGTGACAATGCAAACTTCTGATCCATGACCAATAATACACATTTAATAATGAAATTAAGAGTTATCAATATTTCACAGATTTAGATGATTGACTATCTATAAGCAGCGATTCCCAACCTGTGGGTCATGCCCCCCTAGTGGGTCATGATGGTATTGCAAGTGTGCCGCCAAATGATTTCTAATAAAGTATAAGTTTATTAGAGTATAATTATATGAGGATACAAATATACAGAATAACATTTAATATGACAAAGTTAGTGAAGTTTTAAAGGAAATTAAAACAGTTCAGATATTCATATATGAAAAAAAGTCCTTTAAGAAGGCTTATTATGGCCCAATAGGTAACATGACCCTAAACATAACAACGTCCTGAAATGTAATAAAAAAAAATTTAAAAAGTTGTAAAACCAACATTTTTTTAAAAACTTGTTGAAAATGTAACAAAATTGCTGATACCCAAATGTAATAAAAAGAATGCAGTAAAACTAAAGATGTAATAACTGACCCAAAATGGAACTAGTTTTTATATTTTGGGCAAAAACGTCTTTGGCTCAGCATCTGTTATATTATTGACCAGTTATCACATTTTGGGTTTATTATATTTTTCATTTTGTATTGGGCTGTTGTTACATTTTGGGTTATTGTTATAAATGGAGTTCTAAAAAGTCGTTATACAGTTGCTGTACTTATTGGGTTGGAGGTGGGCCTCAAACATTTTTGAGATTTAAAAGTGGGCCCTGAGTTGGAAAAAGTTGGGAACCACTGATCTATAGAGTATAGTCCTCAAAACACAAGTATATTAGAGCTCTAGTTTCCCAATTTTATACCCCCATCTGGACAATGTATCCCCCAGGATACAGATGCACAATGCCTGATTATCAAAGCTGTGTAAATGTAATTCATTATTTTTAAACAAAAGCACATAAAATCATCCTTGAGGAACAATATTTTATGTTTGCAAGTCCTGACAAAATATGATAAACATTAAGAATATCAGGACTTGCCTCATGGCCAGTGTCTCTGTCCTCATTGGCAGCTATTTTGGAATTTGATAGAAATTTATTTCTAAATACTTGCATGAAGTCATGTGACCTGGAACGTGACCGACCCCCTCCTGAAGTTTTTCCCACAGTATCAAGTGTGGATTCTCAATGACCCCCACCCCACAGCGTGCCGAAAGTCTGTATCTCCCAGGATACAGAAACCATTTAAGTAAAGGTTTCCAAAGTTGCTCTGGTTCTGCTTTGATAAAATCCTTCATAGACCAGATCGTCTTTTTCCGTCCGACCTGAATCATGACCTAGGTGTGTCTTTTATTTTTGGAATAATCAAACAGAACTATCACTCATATCTGTGTGTTTTTCTCTGATAGTGAACAAAGCCAGCTCTGCAGAGGCTGAATCCATCCGAGTCATCAAACCCAACGAGATAAAGTACGAACATNAATGTGAAATGTTATTTTAACATCAAATTATTTATCTTATTCACAAATAAAAGAAATGAAACACACAAATGAAAATGTATGAGTCACTACAGACACTTGAGAGATACTTGCCAATAATTTCACACAGAAAAAATAACAGGAACATATAAATATATTTTCATATATTTGGTTGCACCACCTGACATTTTTGGGTGCTCAAATTAAAAATACTAAAAAATAATGAACCTAAAATCTTTGAAATGTTGGTCAACTACTGAAATCTGTTAGAAAACATAATTCTTCACTCAGAAATATGTTTTTATCCATTTTCAAAGAACTTTTTAAAAATACAGACCCTCTTTTTGTCATTGACCCATGTGTCATCTCACATCTCCGATATTTATCTCCAACGTTTTCCTCTCTCACAGGGAGATCCGCACCTTTTTCAAAAAGGAAGTGGAAACAATGAGGCGCTTTGAGTCGCCAAACATCCTGCGACTCTTCGGTATCTGCGTCCAGGACGAGGAGGGTGAGTGTTTGTTTGTGTTGACATCATCAGGAGCGTCTTTGTGATTATATTTAAGAGAGTTTGTGTCTTTACGGCAGGACCGCAGCCTCAGTACCTCATCGTCACGGAGTACTGCGTGAAGGGAAATCTCCGTACGGTTCTGGACTCCAGCTGCAGTCTGCCCTGGGACAGAAAAACTCGCATGTGTTGGGACGCAGCGAAGGGACTGTACAGGTCAGACTGTGATGACCATGAAGCTTTTTCTTCCTCCTGTCTTGGCAGTTTCATCATGAGCTCCTCTTCAGTGCTGCCTCTGTGTAACTTACTCATAACAGTGAAACTAAGACTCACCAGAAACACATCAACAGCTTCAGAGCTGTCACACTCTTAAAATCCTCAACCATTGAGTCAGAAAATTCAAACCACTCTTTAGAGATGAGTAGACAAACTTTACGGTGATAAAAGAGTTATCACAGCACTGTATACAGGGGCGGCTCCACTGGGGGGGGGCATAGGGTGGCAGCTGCCCCCTAAGTGAAAAACAATAATAAACCATCCGTCAAGAAATGGAAGAACCATGGAGGCCTAAAAGAGTTAGGTTTAAGATGATAGAAATTCACTAAATTACTAGGAGATAAGACACAATTAAGATAAAGTAACTGAAATTTTTGAGCTAAAAATGATCAAATTTTGAGTTTGAAAGTCAAAATTCTGGGATGAGGAAGTCAAAACTTTGAGATAAATAGTCAAAATGATGGGGCAAAAGTTTAACTAACGAACACAGCAACCTTAGCATCCAACTCAGGGTACAGTTCTTTAAAATAATATGAAAAGATTTATCTTAAAGAAAAACCAAAAAAAACAATCAATACAAAAAAACTCTCATGGGTAAAAAATAAGGAAAAGAAGTTGTTGAGGTCGTCGATGGTGTTGAATTTTTTTTCATTCATCATTTTCAGGTCAAATCTTGAGATTAAAACGTCAGATATTCCCGATAAAAACAAATCCAAATTCTGAAATAAAAAGTCAAATTTTCCGAAAAAAGCTAAAATTTTAAGAAAAAGTCAAAATTCTGCAGCAAAAAGTCACATTTTTTGGATAGTAGTAAAAAAAAAAAGATTGAGATATTACGAGGTAAAAAAGTTAAATTTAAAAACTTAAAGATAAAAGTCAATGATTTGAGTTAAATTGTCAAAACTAGGCAAGAGTTGAAATGTTGCCTTTTTCTCTGTGTATAAAAAGGGAGCAATTTCAACAAAGCCAGTTTTTCATTTTGATATTTTTTACAGGCAGAAATTGGCTTTAGTACATTAATTATGTTGCCGTTATATAAATGTTTTTCCTTCACATGTTGAGGGAAAAAATCAAACAGTTTCTGAAAGAAGAGAAGATGAGCTTTAAAGATTTAGGGTTTAAAAATTGGAATTTTAGTGACATAATATGCTCAGATTTTTCTTTTATAAAACTTAATTTAAAGTTTATTTTAAAGGTCTGTACATTTTTCAGGCTGCATCAGACAGAAGAAAAGTCAAAGGTTCATGGAAGCATCAACAGCTCCAAGTTCCTCGTCGCTGAAGGCTACACAGTGAAGGTACTGAGCCCAGTGCATGCTGGGATTTCTTGATGTCAATGCTTTTTGTGCAGTTTTGAATTTTCTTAACGGGTTGTTGACGTTTTTCTCAGCTGGGAGGTTTTGAACTGGCGAAGACGGAGACGTCGTTGAAGAAAGGCCTGAAGAGCAAAGAGAGACAGTCGGCCTGTTATTTATCGCCTCAGATGCTCGGAGACATCAACCACGTTTACAGCAAACAGTGTGAGATGTACAGGTACGAGTCACACCTGAGGTCACTGATTAAAGACATGATGATAATTATTTTACAACATTCAGTCACAAAAGGATCTTTGCTGTGTGTAAAAACTCTAATGAAAGATCTCACCTTTGTCATCTTTCAGCTTTGGAATCGTCCTGTGGGAAATCGCAACACGGAAAAAACCTTTTGAAGGTGAGTTTCAGCAGAATGAATTATTTCATGTGCAAAATTATTTTTTTTAACAACAAATGAGAATCCTGTAAAAGCTAAACAGGAGCTAAAGGTTAAAACAGGAGCTAAAGGTTAAAACATGAGCTAAAGGCTAAAACAGGAGCTAAAGGCTGAAACAGGAGCTAAAGGCTAAAACACAAGCTAAAGGCTAAAACAGGAGCTAAAGGCTAAGATACAAGCTAAAGGCTAAAACAAAAGCTAAAGGCTAAAACACAAGCTAAAGGCTAAAACAGGAGCTAAAGGCTAAAACACAAGCTAAAGTCTAAGATATGAGCTAAAGGCTAAAACACAAGCTAAAGGCTAAAACACAAGCTAAACGCTAAAACACAAGCTAAAGGCTAAAACACAAGCTAAAGGCTAAGATACAAGCTAAAGGCTCAAACAGGAACTAAAGGCTCAAACAGGAACTAAAGTTTAAGACGCAAGCTTAAGTCTAAGACACAAGCTAAAGGCTAAAACACAAGCTAAAGGCTAAAACAGGAGCTAAAGGCTAAGATACAAGCTAAAGGCTAAAACACAAGCTAAAGGCTAGAACAGGAGCTAAAGGCTAAAACACAAGCTAAAGGCTAAAACAGGAGCTAAAGTCTAAAACACAAGCTAAAAGCTGGAAAACAAGCTAAAGTCTAAGACACAAGCTTAAGTCTAAGATACAAGCTAAAGTCTAAAACAGGAGCTAAAGGCTAAAACACAAGCTAAAGTCTAAGATACAAGCTAAAGTCTAAAACACAAGCTAAAGGCTAGAAAATACAAGCTAAAGTCTAAGATACAAGCTTAAGTCTAAGATACAAGCTAAAGGCTAAAACACAAGCTAAAGTCTAAGATACAAGCTAAAGGCTAAAACAGGAGCTAAAGGCTAAAACAGGAGCTAAAGGCTAAAACAGGAGCTAAAGGCTAAAACAGGAGCTAAAGGCTAAAACTGAAGCTTAAAACTAAAACATCTACGCATAAACATTATCTTTGACCACAGGGGGGCGCCAAAATCAACACTAAAGTTTTTCAGAGTAAACTATCTGACATCACAAAGTGTCATTGGTGTTAAACTGAGCCCTTCACAACAACTTAACTGGATGATTTAATTCCCTTTTTTTTGTTTATGTTTGTATGAATGACATTGTGACTTTTCTTCCAGGTTTGTCATCGAAGGAAATTTATCAGAAAGTTTGCAAAGACCATTTTATGGAGGAGCTTCCTGACGATTGTCCTGAGGAGTTGGGGAGTCTCATCAACGCCTGTCGAGCTTTTGACGCCTTCCAGAGACCGTCAGCTGGAGGTTAGACGCCGTCACTCAGATATTATAAAATCTACCGATGCTCTGAGTTCATAACTGAAGTTTTAGATTTACTTTAATGATGTAGGAATCCGTGAAAACTAAATAATGTCTCTCTCTCTTTCTGCAGTGCTGGTGGATAAACTGCGCAGTGTGGTGGCAAATTTAGAGGATTAAACTCTCCTGGTTTTTTATTGTTTTACAAAGATGAAATATCAGGTTTAGATCATCAGAAAGGGTCTGTTGTTTTCAGAAAACAAGTAGATAAACGTTTACAGGGGAGCAAAAGTCACAAGTTAAGTTTTAACTGCAATATTTCAAGGATTGAACGAAACCGTTATTTTTATTGTTGTGGGTTTCTTAAATAGGAATTTTTACTTTGAACAAAACATAGTAGTTTTTCAATGTAATAGATTCTTTTTTTGCCAAAATGATGGAGCAAAAGTTTAACTAGTGAACACTGCAAACTTGGCATCCAACTCAGGCTACAATTTTTTTTTAAATAAAATGAAAAGATTTATAATATGAAAAAAAAAACAATAAAAACCCTCTCATGGGTAAAATAAGGGGAAAAAAAAGTTGTTGTGGCTGTCAATGGTGTTGAAATTTTTTTTAAATCATTTTTTGGCCAAATTAGATCAAATCTTGAAAAGAAAAAGTCAAACATTTGAGATTAAAAAAATCCAAAATCTGGAATAAAACGTCAAATTTTCAGATAAATGTCAAAATTTTGAGAAAATGTCAAAATCCTGCAAAAAGAAAGTCACATTTTTGTGTAGTAGTAAATAAATTTTGAGATACAAAGAACCAATTATGAGTTTAAAAAAAAGTCAAATTATGAGTTTAAAAGTCAAAATTTTGAGATTAAAGTCAATATTTTAATCCCAAAATCTGGAAGAAAAAGTCAAATTTTCAGATAAATGTCAAAATTTTGAGAAAATGTCAAAATCCTGCAAAAAGAAAGTCACATTTTTGGGTAGTAGTAATAAATTTTGAGATACAAAGAACCAATTATGAGTTTAAAAAAAAGTCAAATTATGAGTTTAAAAGTCAAAATTTTGAGATTAAAGTCAATAATTTGAGATAAATAGTCCAAATTTGGCAAAAGTTACAATTTTGCCCTTTTATCTCAAATTTTTTTACCTCATTTGTCGAAGGAAAAATTTCAAACAGTTCCTGAAATAAATAGGAATTTTTACTTCGAACAAAACATAGTAGTTTTACAATGTAGTATATTATTTTTTAATGATGGTTTTGGGCAGAAGTTTTGTTCTGGTTTTAGACTTTAACCTCAAGATGAGCTGCTGCATTATCCTCAGGTGCACAGTTAAAATAACATTTAACCTGTTTGTCGAGGTGTGAGTGATTTATGTCAACAATGCAGCTAAAACAGCCTGTTATGTGTCGGCAGGTTGAAGTTTCACACCGAAGCAATCCAAAAACTCCTGTATATATGAGCTTTAACTTTATAAAGCATGCAGAAACATGGGTTTCTAGGTGTTAGAATATCTTTAAAGGATGATTGAATAAAATGTAGGGAATCTCTAAGAAGAACGACCCATAATTTGGGTCAATGTGCATTGAATTAGCTGTTTGTGGTGCTGTAGAGAAGAATCTTATCATAAACAGGAATGCAATTTCATTATAATTCCCTTTTTTTCCATGTAGGTAAATAGCCATTAAACACTTTTGTTGTCCGTTTTAACAGTCTGTGAGAGGCTGTTAGACATTTTTTTATGTTAAAAACTACATACTTCCATGTAAAGTTAAGTTTTGGGTCAGATTTCATTGTTGTACTGTTCCAACTTAACCTGACTGTGAATGACTCACGATGTTTACAGACTTCAGCATGGTGCACAAGTGAATAAACAAACTCATGCATGTAGACCTGTATTTGCTCCCTGTTTTATTAATGCGACTTCTTTGCTTTGAAATGAGAATATTTAAAATTGATAGATCAATGCCTCAGCAAGTCTAAAACAAAAAATATGTAAAACTGGCTTTGTTGAGATTTTTTCCCCTCAAAACTCTTGATGCAAGCAAAAGAAAGCTCAATTTTGTGTTTAATGTCAAATTTCAACCTTTCTAAATTTTTACTTTCAATGACAGAATTCTGACTTTAATCTAAAATGTTTGTTTTTTATTGCATAATTTTGCCTTTTGTCTCAAATTTTGCCTTTATAATCCCTAAATTAATCTAAATGTATCTCAAAATATCAACTTGTTTTCTCCAATGATTTGAACAGATTTCTCAAAATGTTTCAGCTTTTAACTCTCACTATTTCTGTCTTTTATCTTACAGTCTTGACACATCTCAAAAATGTGATTTTTCTTCTCATAATTTTGGCATCTTCTCAAAATTTTAACAGTTAAATGTTGATTTTGTCTTAAATTTATATTTTTTTTTCTCACAATTTTAAATACTTATCTCATGTCTCTGACTTTTTATGTCAAATGTTGGCTTTTTTTATCACACAATTTTGACATTTTCTGATTAAAATCTCATCTCATTGCTGTCTCATTGTCAATTTTGGGCTTTTTATCTCAAAATTATGACTAAAAATGGGCCAAAGCTAAATCTCAACAAAGCTGAGTTTCATTTTGTTTTTTTTAATTGGCGGAAATGGTCTTCAAACTGAAATGTAATGGTTTATTTTCCTGATCATAATAAAGTAATACAATTTATGAGGGTAGTGCCCCTCTTTTTCAAGACAGAGGATCTTGGATGTGACGCCGCGGCAGGATGATGCGGCAGACGCGGTGGGCGGACATGGTGGGCAGGCAGAGTGACGCGGTGGGCGGGCGGAGTGACGCGGTGGGCGGGCAGAACGAAGCGGCGCCGGGAGATTCGAGCGGTTCTTCATGCATTAACACCCCGGTGTGAGCTGGAAACAACCCGTGCACCCACTACAACCAGTGCCCTTTGATATTTACACCTGTAGCCAGGATGTTGCCTTGTTTGTGGATCCAGAGCGGGAGCAGCAGGTGTTGAATCAACGCGATTAGAGAAGCACAGGTAGAGGATCTCACCGCCCCGAGCGGAGACGAGCTATGTCTGCGTTACCTAACACAGCTAACTGTGCTAACAGCGAAAAAAAAAAAGGTTTTTTATTTAAAAACATCTACAGCAACAAAAATAAGTTTATAACAGTGTTAGTTTATATAACAATTCCTGTAACTAAATCTCAATTCAAGCTGTTAAACCTCTAACGGCAGCAGCAGCTAATGTGAGCTAATGTGGCTCAACCGTCGGTGGTTGATTCATAATAGACGATAATACAACAATAACAATACAATTTGTTTATTTTTTTATAAAGTCTTTGTGCAATTTTTGCACGTTTTAACGCCTCTAAATGTTTTTGGAATGCTGGTAAATTCGAAAAGAGTTAAATTGCTCACAGGTGTAGTTTTGCATGGAGGCCTCAGTTGCCTCCTCGGTGTGTGGTTGAATTTGTAGCCGCGGAACACGTCAGGTGGTGCGGGTAAGTAGCAGGAGGTATTCACGGTTGATTATTTGAGCAGAGGCAACATAGAGGTAATATAAAAATAAACCAAGCATAAAAATCACCCACATAAAATTACTCCAAATTAAAAATGATTGCCCCATTGATTGACTATTAATCCTGTCATATTTATAACAATAATTGCACATTTAATGTCCTTATTTTTTGCACTGTTTAAGTGAAATGTGTTGAATTCCATGTTTGCTTCTTGAAGATACTTGGCAAATAAAGGCGTTTCTGGTTCTAAAGAAGCATCATTTAAGTGTAATATCAACAGTAAACAGTGAAATGCTATGGTTAAAAGTAAAGCATGTGATCTGAAATCACCAGGGAGACACACACACATAATATGCAGACTCTGCTTAATCTATTGCAAATGAGAAGCTAAAATTTCTTCCTAAAAAAAAAAAAAACATAGGATGTAAAATGCTGATGCAGAAGTGGAGTAAAGTTTGCAGAAGTACTGACAAGAAACTGATACTTATACCTGTTAATACCATTTATAATACTCGATATTTAACTGTGATGAAATTGACTTGCTGTTTCTTGAAACTTTTTATATTTCTCATTATTATCATCAGTTTATTGTACCTTTTTCTTCCAATGCTTTGGTCTATTCTTTGAAATGTTGTTTATATTGTTCCTTTTATTATATGTCTGACTAACTGTCAGGACACTTATTGTTTATATCCTCGAAAAATGCAAATAAAAACATCAGTCAGTTTAGAAACAGGCATAAAACATTCATTATTGTGTCTGTTTATTGGAAAACAAATACCAAATTGCAAAAACAAATAACAGAAAATGAGAATTTTATAATTCTAAATCATCAAAATAATCTATCCAAAAGACTAATAATCATATAATCCGGAAGATACTGAAAGAAATTTCTAAGCTTTCATTATTTTTAGACACTGATGAGAAAAAGTAGCAAATGATCTGATTCTTTTTTGTGGAGGTTTAAAGCTTTCAGGTATTAAATGTTTCATAATGGCTGATTTTTATGGAATTAAAAATAAAAAAATCTACCCTGGATTCTGTCTTCTTGTTTTCAGAGCTAAAAAGACATTTTTTTAAAATTATATTTACTGAATTACTTTTATTTTCCGATCATCAAAAAGCTCATTTGATGTCCTGTTTAACAAAACGAGAGAAAAAAGTCACAACGTTAAAGGGTTTTGTATTGATTTTAAAAAAGAAAATTATCTCTCCGTCTTTCAGGTGTTTGCCTTTAATATAATTCAGGTAATTTACTTCACTTAAACTCCTTTCACCTCCTCAGCTGTGCTCACTTTAAACCTGATAAATAAGACAAATTTAAAGTGAAGAATATTAGAATAATGTTGCTGTTTCTCTGTACAGATGGAGGCCATGGAGGTGGACTCCCCTGCGGAGCCACAGGGAGGAGACGGCGAGCAGCCGCCTGTCGCTGCAGCCGAGGACGCCGCCGCTCCCGTCATCGTCCTGGACTCCGGCAGCAGCACCGAAGTGGACGAGGACGAGGACGACGACAGTGAAGGAGGACGAGCGGCAGACGCTCCGCCTCGGCTTCCTGCCACCTGGGCGTTCAGTCAGAGAGCTGTGGATGGAAGTGCAGCGTCACCTTCAGCAGCTCGAGGGGGGCCGATGAGGAGGAGGGTCAGGTATCCAGAGAAACTTTTCAAAGATAAATATGATGTAGTTTAAAAGTCTAACACCATCCTGAGCGTTGTTGTGTGTTATAAACTTTGAAACCTGCTTTCAGACAGGGCCTCAGGGTGCTCTACCCCAGCCAGACTGCAGCGCCCTCTGGAGGCTTCCTAGACTTCCTGCTCCGAGCGCCGGCTGCAACCGTGGCTGACCCAGAGTCCGGCAGCACCACCGAGGTCAGCGACTCTGACGAGGAAGAGGAGGTGGAGGCAGGTGAAGCTGCTGCTGCTGCTGCTGTGGAGCCTGTTCACCCTGTGCTGCCTTCAAGTCCTCGCCCCAGTGCCTCCAACCAACACACGCTACCCCAGGAAACGGCTCCAACCAGTGAGTCTGACCAGAGAGACCCTAAAGACACAAGATCAACCATTGGTTTTATCCAAGAATTTTGTTTATCTCAAAAATTTTGACTTTTTTTCCCCCATAATTTTGAATTTTTGTCACACAAAGTCTCTACTTTTTGTCTTTAAAACTTAAATTGTCATCCCCGAAATTTTGACTTGTATCTTAAAATTTCGATGTGAATTTACTCGAAATTTTCAAATTTATGTAAATTTTAAAATCATTATTTTGAAATTTTTGTAAATTTCAAATCTCTACTTTTTGTCATGAAAACTTGTATTTTGATCACAAAATTTTGACTTTTATCACAAGGATCTGTCCTCAATCAAAATTCCTTCTTTTAATCCCAACAATTAAGATTTTAAAAGTATTTTTCTGACTTTTTTTGCTTAAAGTCTTGACTTTTTATCCCAAAAATCTGGCTTCTTTACCTATTATTTGGATTTATCTTAAAATTGATATATTAAATCCTCTAATTTTGACTTTTTTTCCCATAATTTTGACTTTTTTTCACTCAAAATCTCTACTTTTTGTCTTGAAAACTTGAATTTTGATCCCTGAAATTTTGACTTTGATCACAAAGATGTGAATTTACTCAAAAATTTTAAATATATACAAATTTTTATTGCATTATTTTGAATTTTTTTAACTCAAAATCTCTCACTTTTTGTCTTGAAAACTTGAATTTTGATCATAATTTTTTTTGGGTGCGTATCAAAAAATTTGACTTTTATCACAAGGATCTGACCTCAATCAAAATTCCTTCTTTTAATCTCAACAATTAAGATTTTAAAAGTATTTTTCTGACTTTTTTTGCTTGAAGTCTTGACTTTTTATCCCAAAAATCTGGCTTCTTTACCTATTATTTGGATTTATCTTAAAATTGATATATTAAATCCTCTAATTTTGACTTTTTTTCCCACAATTTTGACTTTTTTTCACTCAAAATCTCTACTTTTTGTCTTGAAAACTTGAATTTTGATCCCTGAAATTTTGACTTTGATCACAAAGATGTGAATTTACTCAAAAATTTTAAATATATACTAATTTTTATTGCATTATTTTGAATTGTTTTAACTCAAAATCTCTACTTTTTGTCTTGAAAACTTGAATTTTGATCATAATTTTTTGGGTGCGTATCAAAAAATTTGACTTTTATCACAAGGATCTGACCTCAATCAAAATTCCTTCTTTTAATCTCAACAATTAAGATTTTAAAAGCATTTTTCTGACTTTTTTTGCTGAAAGTCTTGGCTTTTTATCCCAAAAATCTGGCTTCTTTACCTATTTTTTGGATTTGTCTTAAAATTTATATATTAAATCCTGTAATTTTGACTTTTTTTGCTCTAATTCTTGACTTTTTATGTGATACTGATATGAATTCCAATCCCAGAAGTTTGAGTTTTATCTTAAAATATTGACTTTTAACCAAAAATGTGACTTATTACAAAGATGTTACTTTTTATCTTAAAAATTCAGTTTTTAATCCCATAATTTTGATGTCTTTTTAACTCCAAATCTTGACCTTTTATCTTATAAATGTGGGCTTGTCCCCTAATAATATCTATTTATTTCAAAATTTATACACTTATTCCCACAATTTTGACTTTTTTTTTGCTCAAATTCTTCACTTTTATCTTATAAAAATTGTGAATTTGAATCCAAAAATGTTGTCTTGTCAAAAAATTTAAATTTTAATGACAAAGATGTGCCTTTTAACGAATAGTTTTCCCCTTTTCTCTGATAATTATGACTCTACTTTCTTTGCTGCCCAGTCTGATTTCATCTTTCTGTCGTTGTAGTTTCCAGTCAAGCTGCAGACGCTGAGAAAACTGATTCTACAAACCAGAACGTTCAGGTAACAGTCAGATCATCTTCATCTCTGTCACACATGTATCCTGATGTTCGCCTCCTACCAAATATTACTACACATCAAAACATTATTTATAACAAGCTGAATTTTTCCTCCTGTTTCACAACTTTTCCAAAAGAATTTGATGATGTAAAACTGTATCTTGTTCAATCGTTCAGCCCGCCCCCGCCTCCTCATCCACGGTCGAGTCATCGCTCACTGAGGAAGGCGACACCTGCCCAATCTGCTTTGAGCCGTGGACGACGGCGGGCGACCACCGCCCGTCCACGCTGCGCTGCGGTCACCTCTTCGGTCACACCTGCATCCAGCGCTGGCTCAAAGCTCAAGGTCCGGCGGGAAAATGTCCTCAGGTGAGTGGAGAATCAAAACTTTGATCCGTCTCCTCTTTCTGGCGTCTGTCTTTGCTCTAAAACCTTTATTTTTTTCTCGTTTAGTGCAACAAAAAAGCAAAGCGCTCAGACGTGGTTCTGCTTTACACCCCGAAGCTGAGAGCGGTCGACAACTCGGAGCAGGAGAGTTTAAAGAAGTGAGTGATGAGTCTTTTTAGAAACACATTTAGCAATCAACACCACAGCAACAGAGGGAGAGAGAGTAATGAAGGTGTGTTAGTTGGCAGCCAGAAAAGTGGCATTTAAAGAGAGTCAGAAAAAACACGTCTGTAAGGAAATATTAGCAGCCACAAATCAAACTACAGCAGAGTTCAAACATTTCATTTATACACCCATCATTTAAACTTTTATTAATCAACGTGGTATTTTACTGTTAGAAGCCCTGATATCATTATTTATTTCCGTGGATGTTTCTGTTAAAATGTTTGCCAGCTCTGAAAGAAGCTGTAACCTGAACGCATCACAGAGTGAGGAGTGAGTGGAGCACCTACCAAGTCCGCCTCAGTTTCAGGAAGAATTAACTGTGTCTGATGTAGAAAATAAAACATTTTCTATATTCAGGACCACTGATTTTTCAACCCACAAACTGATTTATTAACTGTATCTGTGTCATTTTTTTTTCCTGGTTAAGAAGTGAGCAGAGTTACTTTGGTCATAAATGTATTTTTTTTCTTTTTTTATGTAGTACACTTTTTTTGCATATTTCAGATTTACATGATGATATTGCTTGAAGTGAATCAGTAATATTTATTATAAATTCTGTAATCAATGTGACTTAAGTAAATCCTGAGGTCTTGACTGCCCCCTTCTGGTGCACTTGTTTAGAGCAGGCTCTTTTGAATAATAAAGACACAACTTTGAGTGTTTTGAATATTTATAACGCTACTACAACAACCAAAACACCATCGTCTGTTCCTTTTCTTTTACCCGTTTGTGTGTGTGCAGGTCTCTGGAGCTGGAACAGTCTCTGAGGAGAAAAGCTGAACTGGAATCAGCTCAGTACAAACTCAAACTCCAGGTTGTCACGAGTCAATACGGACAAGCACAGCAGGAGCTGCAGGTAAATGTTGGGGCTTCAGAAGTCTCTAATGTTCCTTTTCCACTGTACAATTCCAGCCCTACTCTACTCGTCTCTACTGGGTTTGGTTCTTTTCCTCTAGCCCGACTACAGACTCACGGTGGGCGTGGATCTTATAACACAGCTGCGCTAAAGTGCTGCGCAGAAGTGCGTGCATGTTCATCTATAACGCCACACAAACATCATTTTGTACTAACATATGTGCCACCGTGGTCTTTAAAGGAAAAAAAAAAAGCTTTAAAAAGATTTCATTAAAGTAATACAGCGGCTCAATGTGGGTCGTCATGACAACGGAGGTAAACAACAGCCTGGTGCTGCTNCCTTTTTGGTTCCCTGTGGATTAATGGACTGATTGGTGCTTAAAGACTCTCGTGGCAGACAGATCGCTCCTGCACCGACCAACTTTGATTTAATTTAAAAGACTCTTTAAAGCCAACTATCTTTGCTGTTAACTTCTTTTTGGTTTAAAAAGGACTTTTAACTTCTTTAGGAATCATGAAGGAGCATTTTAGGGCTGTATTTTGTCTTCATTCAGTCTGGTTCTGTGCCGTCAGGTTTAAATGTCATTAAAAACCCGTCGCTGACTTATTCCTTTGCCTCTTGTAAGTGATTTATTCAGAGTCAGAAGCTGCAGAGACGACATTCTCTGACCAATGAGTGACCGGCAGTCCGTCCACGTCACCTTTTAGTTTCGGCTAGGGCCATAACCAAGATTGAATCCAGTGAAGCCTCGTTTTTGTGTTTGTGTTCAGATTCGTCTCTAAATTCATGATCTGATTCTCTTTATGAATTTTCTGTGTTTGAAGAAATGTCAGGATGTTGATGTTTTTTTGTCGTCCTGGTCAGAAATGTTCCTCCTCTCTCTCTCCAGGAGCTCCGGGCTCTGATGGCTCAGGCCGGCAGGAACTCCCTCCCCTCCTCCTCCTCGTCCTCGGCGTCGTCCTCGCTGCTCCTCGGTGCGTCGCAGCGGGCCGACGGCTCCAGACCGGGTCAGTACAGCTTCTCTAAGGCGGTGCTGATTTCTCAGAACGGAGGCTCCAGAGTTTTATCCTACTGTGAACCTCTGAGCTGCCTGCTGGCCTCGCAGCTCTCACAGCACGCCACGCTAGTTCCCGGTGAGACCCCGCCCACTTCAGCAGTGTTTCTCCACAGGTAGAGGACTCACTGCTCACTGCTCACCTGTCTCTTGTTGTCAAGGTTACGGGGTGAAGAAGGTGAGCGTGGTGAACATGAAGGCGAGTCAGTACGTTCCCATCCACAGCAAACAGATCCGAGGTTTGGCCTTTAACCGACAGAACGACAGCCTGCTGCTCTCCGCCGCTCTGGACAACACCATCAAACTCACCAGGTGAATTTCCTCTCTCTCACAGAATCAACCTGTATTTTTACACCATCGTCTTCATGATGTGGGTTTGTTTTTGTCACAGTTTGCTCACCAACACGGTGGTTCAGACCTATAACGCCAGTAAAGCCGTGTGGAGCTGCTGCTGGTGCCTGGACAACAGCAACTACGTCTACGCCGGCCTGGTCAACGGCTCCGTGCTCATCTACGACACCAGAGACACCAGCACACACGTGCAGGAGCTGCAGCCGCTGCGCTCCAGGTAAACACACCTGCACCAACACACACACACACACACACACACACACTTACATGCACCAGAGCTGGAGCTGAAATAAAAACCCACATGTATCAGTTATACTCTAGAAATTATAAAAGCAAGGTTCCTGCACATCCTTAAAAAGTCTTAAATTCATTTAAATGTTACATTCTGATCTTGAATAAATTACAGGCCTTTTATTTATCAGGGCAAGATTTGTTAATATTTCATTTTTTTTCTTTTTTAAGCAGGACTTTAAGAGACAGAGATGTAGAGTAGATACTGTCTTACACTGCAAAAACTGAAATCTAAGCAAACCATTATGTCTTATTTGTAGTAAAATTTGTCATAAAAATGTTGTATTTCAAGTTATTTAAAGACAAAAATGAGGTCTAAATTGCTTGTAACAAGTCAAAAAGAATCTGCCAATGGAATAAGAAAGATGTCCCAATACAAGAAACTTTTTTCTCATCCCATTGGTAGATTTTTTTTGACTTGTTACAAGCAATTTACACCTCATTTTTGTCCTCAAAAAACTTGAAATAAGACATTACCTGGACTTATCAATAGAATGTAGCTCATATCAAAAATAATAAGACAAATATGACTAAAAGTAAGTCACAGTAACTTGCTTTGATTTCAGTTTTTACTGAGTACAAGCTGCTGATGGGTCAATGACAAAAAGAGGGTCTGAAAACTTATTTTTAAAAAGTTCTTTGAAAATGGATAAAAAACCTATTTCTGAGAGAAGAATTATGTTTTCTAACAGATTTCAGTAGTTGACCAACATTTCAAAGTTTTTAGGTTCATTATTTTTTAGTATTTTTAATTTGAGCACCCAAAAATGTCAGGTGGAGCAACCAAATATATGAAAATATATTTATATGTTCCTGTTATTTTTTCTGTGTGAAATTATTGGCAAGTATCTCTCAAGTGTCTGTAGTGACTCATACATTTTCATTTTGTGTGTTTCATTTCTTTTATTTGTGAATAAGATAAATAATTTGATGTTAAAATAACATTTCACATTATTACATTGGTTGTACCACCTGACATGGAAATTGTTCCAGTCACCAATGAAGTGAAAAAACCTTTTTTATCAGTATTTCAGAGAAATCTACAAACTTTTCCACTTGGTCACAAATGTCATTTGGGCTCCTCTGGCTGATGCAGTTTCCTGTTTCCTGTTTTATTCTCTTCACTTTAAAATAAAAGTCTAATGTTACGGTTGCACCACCCTGACATTTGACAAGGTGAAAATTACGGGACAAAAGTTTTTGACATTTCTCAACAGCTTTAAAATTCTTTTTATTTGCAAAGAATGTTTTATTTAAAAAGGTTGAAGCATAAAATAATGCCACTGTATTTTTAATTTCCATTTACAATAACTGACATTCAATTTTTAGAGTTTAATTACTGTGGATACTTGTCAGGACGGTTGCACCACCTGACATGGAAATTGTTCCAGTCACCAATGAAGTGAAAAAACCTTTTTTATCAGTATTTCAGAGAAATCTACAAACTTTTCCACTTGGTCACAAATGTCATTTGGGCTCCTCTGGCTGATGCAGTTTCCTGTTTCCTGTTTTATTCTCTTCACTTTAAAATAAAAGTCTAATGTTACGGTTGCACCACCCTGACATTTGACAAGGTGAAAATTACGGGACAAAAGTTTTTGACATTTCTCAACAGCTTTAAAATTCTTTTTATTTGCAAAGAATGTTTTATTTAAAAAGGTTGAAGCATAAAATAATGCCACTGTATTTTTAATTTCCATTTACAATAACTGACATTCAATTTTTAGAGTTTAATTACTGTGGATACTTGTCAGGACGGTTGCACCACCTGACATTTTGGGGGTTTGAGGAACCAAAACACAAAAAAACATGTTATATTTTAATAGCTTAAAGATAAACAGACAAAAAGTAAACTTGAATGGGTCTCACTGAGGGACACACATGTTATGATTTGGTTGTAATACAGCAGGATCTAGTGATGGGAAGTTTGGCTCTTAATTTAGGATCTTTTGTAGCCGTATATTTTACCTTAACTTTGCAAAAACTAATGGTTTTTGTGTTGAAAACCCTTTAACGTGTGGTGTTTCGTTTCATGAGAAGCCTTATATTTGCCTAATTTTGTGCATTTATTCTGTTACACAATCTTTCTTACTTTTGTTTATTATTTTAATCAAACTTTTACTGCACAAATTAACAAAAAACTGATTACATATCCACAGAACAGAACTAGAACCAAACTCAAGCAAAGACGTTCTTTTCTCCCAAGGCGGCATTAAAAAGGTCTTAAAAAATCTTGAGTTTGATTTGCTGAAACCTGCAGGTACCTGTTGAATCTCCTGATGTTGTTTGGGATCATTTGTTTTCATGGATTTTTCCGTCAGCAGCTCTAACAGTTCGTCCTCTCTGCTTTATTTTATAATCTGTGACTCGTTGAACTCCTCGTGTCTCCAGGTGTCCGGTTGCGTCTCTGTGTTACATCCCTCGCGCCGCGTCCAGCTCCTTCCCGTGCGGCGGGCTGATCGCGGGCTCCCTGGAGGGCGGCTGTTTCTGGGAGCAGGTTAACGAGACCACGTACAGGCCACACCTCCTGCCGCTGGAGTCCTCCGGCTGCACCGACATCCAGGTGGAGACGGAGAGCAGACACTGTCTGGTTACCTACAGACCAGGTGAGAGCAGAGCCGCAGCAGCTGAACCCTGAGGACGAAGAGAGTTTCAGTGTTTCCTCACAGACAGCAGAGCGTTAACACACAGAGGCGTCTGTGATAAAAATACTGAGCTTAAAGCGTCTGAGAGAGAGTCAGTGATTCATTATTCAGCCGCAGAGGAGAGTGTAAACACAGAGAGGTGTTACAACAACTCTGGCTGCGTCTCATTTGCGCTAAATTCCATCTTTCTTTCCTCCACTCGTGTCATTCACTTGCATCTTAGTCCCGCCCACCAGAGATACACGAGAGAGACGCGAGAAAATGAAGAGAGGAGCGAGAAGGCAAAGAGACGTCCTCTCCTTGTTTGATTGACGTGAGGTCTTTTAGTGATGACGGCGTCAGCTGATCAGGATCATTCAGCTCTAACAGCTGTTTGTCTGCACATGAGCTGTAATAACTCTTATAAAATATAAACAGAAACAGCTTTATCTTAGTTTTTAATCTCTGAACAAACACTTTCACATGAAGAAAACCTGAGCTCTGTTAATTCAGTGTCCAGTTAAGGATTGCTTTGGGGGTAAATGCACCATTATTGGATTATTTATGAATTATTTATCTGTATCCAGAGCAAATCCGATCGTGAACCCTGAAACTTATAATCTATAAGGACACTAGAAAAGTTAGGTGTCAGGTTAAGATAGAAATCATGTCTCTCTTTACAAACCTCCTGCTCATGAATGAAACTTCATTTACGTGTTTTTGTCCCGACAGACTTGTTCTTGACTTAAAGTCTCTTTATAAAGAAAGAGAAGTTGCAGGAAAATAAATAGGGGAAATAACTGATCATAAATTACTATTTTTTCTCTATTTGATTTAACTATATGAATTATTGCATGATGAATATGATACAGTGATAAAACTCTGTATTGATTTGTTTTGTTGATCTGTTTTATAGAATAGAATAGAAGTTTATTGTCTGACACAAAGATGACAGAAATTCATCTTATGACAGGCTTCAGTTGCATCAAAGACACACATTCACACATTCCCCATCATACTTGTACACACATACATAACAATAACTTTAAAAGACCAGAGTAAAAAATACGCATAGTAAGTAGTATTGATTTGATGACAGTTGTGATCAGCGTGTAGTGCTAAAAACTCACATCAAACATGTTTTTAATCCCAGCTTTCTGTCCTGTCTCAGATTTAGGCCCAATTCCAATTCCTTTCTTAACCCTCAGTCTTAGTCGCCCTCTAAACCAAGTGTTCAGGTTTATCTTGTGACTTAGAAATGGGACACCCCTTAAATGCAAATGAAATTGTTGTGGACTGTCTGTCAGTTATTCCTTCGGTTAGCGTTATCAAAAAAATATCTGTATAAATAACACAACCACGGACATATTCAGCTGTCACAGCAAACCATAGTTTATTGAAAGGTAAACACCAGCTATAACTATCGTTACATAACTCTGCNCGCATAGTAAGTAGTATTGATTTGATGACAGTTGTGATCAGCGTGTAGTGCTAAAAACTCACATCAAACATGTTTGTAATCCCAGCTTTCTGTCCTGTCTCAGATTTAGGCCCAATTCCAATTCCTTTCTTAACCCTCAGTCTTAGTCGCCCTCTAAACCAAGTGTTCAGGTTTATCTTGTGACTTAGAAATGGGACACCCCTTAAATGCAAATGAAATTGTTGTGGACTGTCTGTCAGTTATTCCTTCGGTTAGCGTTATCAAAAAAATATCTGTATAAATAACACAACCACGGACATATTCAGCTGTCACAGCAAACCATAGTTTATTGAAAGGTAAACACCAGCTATAACTATCCTTACATAACTCTGCAGCTACAGGAGATGACATTAGCCCGGTCATCTTATACCATTATCAGCACAAGCCTGTTATATAGGCTGTTATCTTGATAAACAATTACATTACCACGGAGAAAAATGACCATTTTGTAACGTTTACTAACTTAAACGATAGGAACATGGCTTGTCTGCACCGGACGCTATTGACAAAAGATGGTAGAATAAAAATAAATGTTATGCAACAACGAGGTAAATAATCCATAAAATGGGTCTAAACTAAGATAATACAATGGTTTTCGTAATATTTATATCTCCATTAACAAAGAAAATACTATATTTGTAGCTCGCCTTCTCTGCCGCTTTGGACGCCATGTTTATTTACTGAAAATACGCAATGCATTCTGGGTGTCCCTTAGTCCCAAGGGTGGTGTCGGAGAATCTCAGTATTGAGGGAGATACAGCCTCAGTCTTACCCCTCAACCTTAACATTCTGAGAATCGGGACAGCACTTACACTTCGCGGGAGTGCGCATTTTGAGATTGAGGGTTAAGA
>RPOG01000603.1:59671-129345 GCA_008086565.1 Thalassoma bifasciatum | reverse complement strand
TGCAACAACGAGGTAAATAATCCATAAAATGGGTCTAAACTAAGATAATACAATGGTTTTCGTAATATTTATATCTCCATTAACAAAGAAAATACTATATTTGTAGCTCGCCTTCTCTGCCGCTTTGGACGCCATGTTTATTTACTGAAAATACGCAATGCATTCTGGGTGTCCCTTAGTCCCAAGGGTGGTGTCGGAGAATCTCAGTATTGAGGGAGATACAGCCTCAGTCTTAACCCTCAACCTTAACTTTCTGAGAATCGGGACAGCACTTACACTTCGCAGGAGCATTTTGAGATTGAGGATTAAGACAGGAATTGGAATTCACCCTTATCCTCAGAGACTGTTTTCAGCTCTGTCTTTTCTCTATCATTTCAATCCACTGATGTGAAATGTCAGAGAAAGTTTCTGAACTGGAGCACCGTCCAATCAGAGCCCGTCATCCCGTGTGGGGGCGTGTCTGTCAGCGAAACAACTTCCGCAAATGCAGCTCTGGCGTCTCCTCGATTATCTCTCCTCCGAGCAATTTAGCACAAATGGGACAGTCTCCAATGTGGCGGCTCTGGAGGAAAACGTGAGTTAGTTTCTCTGAATTCAGACGTCTGAAGCGTTTTCTCGTCCTCAGGCCGCTCTAACCCGTCTCTGCGCTGCGTCCTGATGGCTCTGAACCGGACCCCCCAGCAGGACTCCAGTCAGCTCCCCAGCTGCTCCTGTTCCCCGGTACAGACCTTTAACGCAGGCCCGTCCTGTAAGCTGCTCACCAAGAACGCCGTCTTCAAGAGTCCAGACGGGGGAGGGACGTTAGTCTGCGCCGGGGACGAGGCCTCGACCTCAACCATCGTAAGTCACAGTCAGCTTTTTATTTTTATTTTTCAGACCCTGATTAGTTCTAATGTGAGAGTCTTTTGCTGCTATGAAAAATATTTTGTGCAGATTTGTTGCTTAGAAATCTGATAACAATCGAACTCTTTCGTGTATTGGTTTGATTGAAGTTAAACAAATCTCTCAGAATTCAACATTTTAATCCTTCATTCTCTTATCTTTCAGTGTTTTATGAACCTCCATCCCATAATTTAACTCCCTAAAATGAAACACAACCATATTAGTTGATTCACAATAATTTAATTTCTGGATCTTTAATTTTTTTTAAATGTTTTTCCCAAACCTTGAGTGAGAAATATAATAAATGCAGACATTTCTTATTCAGTTAATCTTTTGTTTTGTGAGTAAAACCAATGATTTAGATCATTTCTGTTTTATGTGTTCTGTACTTGAATTCCAACTAAATTTAGTTTTATAAACTCTTTCAATTTCAATCCCATTCAAGATTAATTTGTTTCACAGTTACTCCCAGCGCCGCCAAACACCATAAATTTGTTTTATTTTCATGTTATAATAACTTATTGATGTCCAACCGTTTTCTTTTAACTTTTCACAAGAAATATTCTGGTGCTTATAAGAAATTTTCACATTGGCACAGAACACTCAGAGTTTCACAGAGTTTAATATATTGAGTAATTTTGTCACTTAAGGGACTCTGTATCATTTTGTTTTGATGCTTTCCCAAAAAATTTAGTCAGGAATAAGAGAAAACTGATCACTTCGTTGTTGTTTTTGTCATTTCTAAGAGTTTAAAGTTGCTCTGAGCCTGTGTGGGTTTTGGTTAAAGAGGTGATAGTCTTCTAAATCTCGTCTCCTTCTGACCCCCCCCCTCAGGTTTGGGACGCAGGCAGCGGCGCCGTTCTCCAGCGACTCCCCGCCGACCTGCCAGTGTTAGACATCAGCCCGTTCTCGGTGAACGGCGAGCACTTCCTGGCGTCGCTCACCGAGAAGATGGTGAAGCTCTACAAGTGGGAGTGAAGGAACTTTGTCTCTTTCATGGAGGGAGGGGGGAGGGCGCAGTCTGTGTGAGGCTGTGAAACCAAATGCTGCTCAACTTTTTATCCATTCAGACGTGCAAAAAAAAAAACATTCAACGCAGAGTGATGCTTGAAGAAACCTTCAGCTGGAGTCGTCGTTTTTTAGTCTCCTCCACCTTTTAGTAACTGAACATGACATCAGTCAGTTTGGTGAACGTTAGAAATGAAAGTGTCGACCAGATCAGGTTAAGTCTGCAGAGATTATTTTTATCAGAGAGTTTTCTTTAAACCACTAACAGCAGCTACAGCTCCTCAAGTTTAAAGTCACCAAACTCCATTTATAGAAAAAATGATTTTATTCAAGCACAGGAGTTTTTTTTTTTTTGTCCTGTTCGTTTGAGCCCAAACTGTCAACTTTGACACAATTCTTCAAAAACAAAAACACACAAACCCCATTAACTGATTTATTCTGTGGAGTTTGGTAGCTTTAAAATATCGATGTATCCGCTGAGATTTCTTTGTTTTTCTTCTTCATAAAGTTTATTTTTTATCCTTTTTGTGATTTTTATTTTAACCCCAACATTAAGTGCCAAAAGACTCAGCTGTTGTACATTTCACCTTCTTTGTTCTCTTTCCAAAGGAAGTTGTATATATATGTATATTTGGTACAGATTGTTTGTGTACGACTTTAAAGTTAATAAAAATTATGACTTATTTTTACCTAAAATTATGAGTCATCAGTTTGATTTTCCAACTCACTTTGATAAAACCTTGGTCATGGGTTGGGAAATATATATATAAAGAAAGGTACAGAAAAATAGTTATATACAAATAATAAGTTAGATGTCAATTGTAGCCTTTTTTAATTATTATTTTCAGTTGATTCTTATTCTTTTTAATACTGATTTTAACAGAAGAGGATTAGGACCACTGGGAAAAATAAAGAAGTCCAATAATTTTTTTTTTAGTTTGTTCTGAGTAAAAAGTCAGACTTTTTTTCAGAGTTCTGACTTCTATATTTTTATTGTTATACATACTTTTAAATATTTTCTAATCTTTATACTTGTTTCATTGGAATACCAACACAATTTTGTTGTGATGCTGTTAAAAGACAATGAAACCCCTCATGCTCTATGCCTTTAAAGTCTAAAAGTTAAAAAAAAGATATTTTTAAAAAGATAGAAACATCACCTTACGGGCTCAGATTATTTAAATAAACCATGCGAACACAAATGTGGGTGATAAATGCACAAAACATGACACAAAAATACCTGATCTTTCTCAGGGTCTGAGCTGCTTTGAGATGGACTGATGTGATAAAAGTTTGACATTCTTTTTGGAGGCCATGGACACTGAAGGTCGACTCAACATGTTGTTAAAATACCAACATCCATCACATAGATGCTTCACATATTTCAACAAAACATAATCGCATTCTGAATCCTAACAGCACGACTGACCTGGCATCTGCTGAGAATAAACAAACTGAAAATACAACAAAAGACACATTAATAATAATAATAATAACTTTATTTATATAGCACTTTTCAAAACAATGTTAATTAAAAAACGTTGACAAGAAACAACAGAGTACATAAAGTAGAAGTGAAAGAGAAATGTGAGGAGGAGTAGAGGATAAACAGCAAGTATATATAAATAAATCAGAGGCTAAAAACTACCACCAAAAAGAGGGGAAGAAAAAACATTTGAAAAATAAACAAAAACAGAGAAGCAGTAGAGGTGGCAAAAGTGGCAAAACCAGTAAGAAGTAGCAATAAAAATACATTCAAGGAGGAAAAAATGTCAAATAGCTGCAAAAAATTGGGAGTAAAATTGGAAACGAGTCAGAAATGACAATAAAAGAGATCTTAAAGTGGCAAAAAGGAGTGAAAGTGACTGAAATGTGCAAAGAAAACTGAAAGGAAACACGAGAAACTGTCAGAAAGCAGCAAAAAACTATCTCAAAGTGGGAATACAAGCAGTGAAATTGACTAAAATGGGCAAAAATTGGCATTAGTTTTGGGAGTAAAATTGGAAACTAGTCAGAAATGAGCAAAAAATTATCTAAAAGTGGCAAAAAAAAGGAGTGAAAGTGACTGTTTTTGCAGCAAATTCAATCAGATGTGGGGGTTAGATGATTTGCAAATAATCTGAAAACATGGACTTTTCTATAAATGTCACTATTTGGTAGTTTTAACCCCTTAGTTTCCACCCAATTCTGGCATATATACCATAAACTTTTTAACTGCTCCCTATTGTCCCTTATTCTATTGTTTTTATGTTGCTGTTTTTAACTTTATTTTGTTTTTATGTGTTTTTTTACCCTTTGTAAGGCGACCTTGGGTGTCGTGAAAGGCGCCGTGAAATAAAATGCATTATTATTATTATTATAAAGCCTATAACCATAAGGTCAAAATTCATCAGTGACACCTCATTTGAAAGATTAAAGTCTCTAGTTTCAGAAAATGTCATGTTTTTATATTTGGTTAAAGTCCACATCAGGATAAATGCAGCTGAAACACCTTCAGAGGAATGGCAAAGGGCCCGCCGGCGGGCCAGTTGGAACTAATGTCTGTATGAAATTACACAGGTAGTGAAAACCTGCATTTATTCTACTACATGGAACTGGAAATATGAGCTGCAGTTCTTGTTAACGCTGCATTTAAATGAAGTGTAGTGAAAACGTGTATTTATGGCACACTGAAAGCCATTTAAATTACGTTTCCATGGTGATTGTGTGATTAGATGACTCAGAGCATGAAGCCACATGCCCTCATTAATTATTCATGAGGGGGAGAAAAAAAAAAAATTCGTATGCAACTTTACTCCCAGTTCCCATATTTCCCACAGCCCGTGAAGGCAGCAGCAGGCTGAGTGGTTCTGTGTGAAGATGGCGGACTGTATACGTGTTCCTCTGCTCCTGCTTTTCATGTGCATCTTAGCGTTTTTGCATCCGATTCAAGGAGAAAACAACATTATCAATAAACTCGCTGCTAAAGCTGAGAACCTACAGAACCCAGCCGGAGGTCCGGGGCCGGCTGCGGTGATCCCCGGAGCCGCGGAGAGGAACCCGGGGGCCGGGGCCTCGCTGCCGCGGAGGCGCTCTGCCGGCTGGAAGTTGTCTGAGGAGGCGGTGTGCAGGGACGACCTGACCCGGCTTTGCCCCAAACATTCCTGGAACAACAACCTCGCTGTGCTGGAGTGTCTACAGGACAGGAAAGAGGTATTTTATCGGGAGGTTTTGCTTCATTTTTTGGGGAAAAAGCTGGGTGTGACTGATGAACGGAGCAGCTAATGCTAACCACAACTAGCCGACGGCGTAAAGAGAACGTCACACCAAACCCCGTTCACAAAACCTGAATTACTCACTTAAGACGGAATAACTAATGTTACACGCATTGAAGAAAAACAAAAACGATACAGAAACACTCACTGGGTTTTACTCTACAATTCGGCTGTAAATACTTCCACATTTATCTCACATCTTTTTTAGAAACAGCAAGTTTTTGTATCGTGTCGCCTTATATTACATGTCATGAACGTCTCATTGAAATACATTGAATTAGGTCAGAGCTGCGTTTATTAACCAAGAAATGACAAAAAAACAACAAAAACAGCGAATTCTAGTAGAGCCGAATTGAGTAATGGATATTTTTGTTGCAATATAAATGAAAATAAGTCTCATTAAATCATCTAGGGAATCACAGTGAAGTATTATTAAATATTATACAGGTTCATTAATGAATAGTCGTGTCAACAATATGTCTTGTTGTAGCATCTAAATTGTAAATTCACCAACCTGCATGTGTAGCAGTCAATTTCGAATATTTTATTGGCTTATATGCCTGTAAAACCCTGGGAAGTATCAGTGCACTGTGATTTAACCAGCTGCTTTATTACTGCTGCTTCTTTTGCATTGTCTTCCTCTGGTAATTGCAGTGTTTGTTTGATGATCTTGAGGACTTGTCAGTGACCTGAGGTGGTTGTTGTCTGTGTGTGTGGGTTAAACCTGGTCTGTATCTAACAGTTAGTTGAAGTTAATGAGAGGCAGACAGAGCAGTTAAAAAGCATTTTGTCTCCTTTCTCCTCCTGGGAAAAGCTGTCGTGGCCTCCCACAGCCTCCAGCACCAGGATCAGCATTCACTCAGCTTTTTAGGGCTGTTCACTGTTGTCCTGACATGTTAGGGCAACACATGACCTGGTTTTGATGATATAGGTACAAGTTTTCACCTTTTTTGGACATTTTTACAACAGCTAGTAAATGCACTTTTGTAAGATTGAATGGTAATGAGTTGCTCTACAAACAGGTGTCTGCAAAACTTCCTACTGATTATTCTGTGACACATACTGATAGGGCTGGGAAATTAATCACAAATTAGATTAAATTGTAGTATGAACCTCAACAGCACGACTGACCTGGCATCTGCTGAGAAAAAAACAAACTGAAAATACAACAAAAGACACATTAATAACAATAATAACTTTATTTATAGCAGAAATTAAAAAACATTGACAAGAAACAACAGAGTACATAAAGTAGAAGTGAAAGAGAAATGTGAGGAGGAGTAGAAGATAAACAGCAAGTATATATAAATAAATCAGAGGCTAAAAACTACCTCCAAAAAGAGGGGAAGAAAAAACATTTGAAAAATAAACAAAGACAGAGAAGCAATAGAGGTGGCAAAAGTGGCAAAACCAGTAAGAAGTAGCAATAAAAATACATTCAAGGAGGAAAAAATGTCAAATAGCAGCGTAAAATTGGAAACCAGTCAGTAAAGACAATAAAAGAGATCTTACAGTGGCAAAAGGAGTGAAAGTGACTGAAATGTGCAAAGAAAACTGGGACGAAACATGAAAAACTGTCAGAAAGTAGCAAAAAACTATCTCAAAGTGGGAATAAAAGCAGTGAAATTGACTAAAATGGGCAAAAATTGGCATTAGTTTTGGGAGTAAAATTGGAAACTAGTCAGAAATGAGCAAAAAATGATCTAAAAGTGGCACAAAGGCAGCAAAAGTGACTGAAATGGGCAAAAGCAGCAAATACTGGCAAGGAATTAGGAGGAAACTTGAAAAATAGTCAGAAAGTAGTAAAAAAAATACCGAAAAGTGGCAATAAAAAGGGATATAAAGTGGCTTTAAGGGTGCAAAATGCAGCAAAATTGGCTAGAAAACCAAGACGAGACGTGGAATGTAGTCAGATAGTACGATAAAATGATGAAAAAGTTGCAAAATGAGGACTAACTTGGGCATAAAAAGCAAAAATGGCAAGAAAACTGTGAGTTAATTTGAAAAATAGTCAGGAAGTAGCAGAAAAGATCCAAAAGTGGAAAAATAAGTGAGACGAAAAATGATCAAAAAGTGACTTAAATGGGCAAAAAGCAGCTTTAAATTGGCAAGAAAGTTGGCAGGTAACTTAGAAAATAGTCGGAAAGTTGCAAAAAGTCACCCAAAAGTGTCAAAAAAGGGATAAATGTTACCATAATGGGCAGAAAGCAGTCACAAGTAACAAAAAGATAACATCATGAGTTGCTGTAATGCAGTTATTAATGGCAGTATTCATTTCCAAAACTGTATTTTTTATCAACACAAAGGTAAGAGCAAATTTACTTTTCTTGTCTTTAAAAGTATTTATAAAGTGTAAGCCCAATAAAAACACGTGCATTTATAAATTAGACATATTTTGGATTAGGCCGTCATGGCTTGGACCTCCAAAAAAGTTGAAAAAGTTTGGGAAATGCTGCTTTAAGGTGTCACAAAATACCAATGGGAGGTCGTGGGATGTCTTACGGAATATATACACCTTAAGTTGCATATTTTACCTATTTTTATTTTTTAATCTAGACAAAAAAGGAAGCGGATGCAGGATTTTCTGATAATAACCGGGTGCGATTCAAACCAGATAGTTTACAAGACGAGTTAAGTTTGTTGTCCCTCATGTCTTTTCTTTCTGTGCGTCATTTTTCACGTTTCTTTATTTTAAACCGGTAGATATTTTCCTCCTCAAATCAAACAGCTCCAATCCTGAAAACCCTTTAGAATGAGAAGTGTAACCGTCTTTGTGGTCTTAATCACTGTTTCACAAACAGAGGATGTCAGAGCTGCTGTTAGCTCGGCTTATTTGTACGTCAGGATTCTTTAAGTGTTTATCCTCAGAGGTTTGCTCCTCTCTAAAACTAACAGAGCTGCCAATTAAAACAGCAAACAGAGCAGCTACAGGTTAAATATTAGACTTTCTCTGAGGCGCTTCGTCTGAGAAAGGACGTGTGGAGAGCCTCTTTTTCCAGGCCGCCGTTCATCGGCATAGAACTGACCTCATGTTGTATTTCTGGCCAACAGTTTTCTCATTTTTGTGGCGAGTCCAGCGAGACTGAAGTGGAGGAGATTTCTTCTGTAAGAGAGGATTTTGTTGTTAGTGGAGGCTTGTTCACTTTTTCAGTGATCTTTAAAAAGTCTCATTTATTCCCAGCCTGATAAAAATCTACAGCTTAAAGGGAGATTATCAGCGCTAAAAAAGGGTTATTTCTAAACGCTAATTCCTATGATATTGAGGTCAGGAGACTGAGATGGCCACTCCAGAACCTTCACTTTATTCTGCTGTAGCCAATGGCAGGTCCACTTGGCCTTGTGTTTTGGATCATTGTCATGTGTGAACGTCCAAGTACGTCTCATGTGCAGCTTCTGGGCTGATGAGTGTAAATTTTCCTCCAGTATTTTCTGATAACATGCTGCATTCATCCTTCATTCATCAGTTTGGACCAAGTTTCCTGAGCCTTTGTAGCTCACACATCCCCAAAACATCAGTGATCCACCTCCGTGTTTCACAGTAGGAANGTTTTTTGTTGCTTTTTGGCCATTTTGGTCACTGTCCACCTATTTTTTGCCACTTTTGACCCATTTGTGCTACTGTCTCAGTGTTTTCCAGGTTTTGGCCCAATTTTCTTGCTAATTTTGTTGCTTTCTGGCAATTTTTGCCAACTTAAACTAAGTTTTATTCCTACTCTTTGCTGTTTTTGGCTCATTTCTCCACTTGTATAGTTTCTTTTGTAAAGGTAGTTTTTAACAGTTTGTCTCTTTGGTTGAGTAACACATCTTGAAACAGCCAGACCACATTCTTTCAGAGAGTCAAAGTTATTTGTGGGTTTTTCTTTGCATCCTGAACAATTTTCCTGGCAGTTGTATTCATATTTAGGTAAGGAGACTGAGATGGCCACTCCAGAACCTTCATTGGTGTTTTGGATCAATGTCATGTTGGGTTCTGGATCTGAATTTTATCAGTTTTCCAGGATGTTTTAAAGACTATTTTGACCTTCAAAAAACATTTTTTAGCCTCAAATATTTCATATCCTGCATTATGAAGCATTTTTATACACCGATTTTTGCTTTTTCTTCATCATTTCACATTTTAATCAAGCCCTGTGTCGCCTGATGTGTTTTTGAAGTCCTACATCTTAGCCTCTTAATTGTCTACAGAGTTTTCGCTTTATACAAGCAGCTTGTTGGTGAAAGAAATGTAGTTTAATTAACAGAAAATGCAAATGTACACATTATTTTGAGCAAGATTTTTGTCAGTGACAATAAATACATGTAATATCAAAGCTGGAAGCTGTACAAAAACTGACCATGGGCCACAATTGGCGAAGATATTTGTGGGTTTTTCTTTGCATCCCCAACAATTTTCCTGTCAGTTGTAGCTGAAATGTTTGTTGGTCTACCTGACCGTGGTTTGGTTTCAACAGAATCCCTCATTTTCCACTTCTTCATTAGAGTTTGAACTCTGCTTCCTTGGATATCTTTTTATATCCCTTTTCCTGTTTTATACGGTTGGATTCACTTTTCCTGCAGAAACTTTGACAATTCTTTTTCTTTCCTCATGACTCAGAATCCAGAAATATTCGTGCGGCACTGGATGAAAGATGCAAGGTTTCAAATTTCTGTCGTCTTTATGATTTAAAAAGAGTAAACAGTTGTTTGTTGAAGAACAGTGGTAAATGTTGATGCCTTCTTAATCCCTGGTGGAGCTGGTTAGTGGTGGAGCTCCTGTTTTCCGGGTCACTGGGTCTCCACGGTGACCTCCAGGCTGGCTCAGGTGCGTCTCTGACTGGGTGGCAGCTGACCGCTCGCTCATTTCTTTAAGCTCATTAGCTGCTTGGCAAAAAGCAGCAGCCTGAGAGATCTCTGTACGCTACAACGGGAGCTTACAGCGGCTAAGACAATCCTGGGTTTGTGCCCATTATCAGCTTACTGAAAAATCACAAGACTGCCTCGTCTCTGGGGTGAAAATAGCTGCTGGACACGGAGAGAAACGCTGATCGAGGTGTGAGGGGCAGGAAAAGAGCACGAACTTTGAAGGAATGAGGAAATGTAGCTTCATATCATCCAGTTTCCTGTAATCATTATGGGAATTTATAACTCAATAACGTAAAATCTGTAAGTTATTACCCAGATAAAAAAAACCACACATGAGGATTTCCTGCTTTCTAGCTCTCATTGTGGGAAGCAACAACAATGATGAATCCATTTGTCATCAATGTCAAAATTTAACAACATAAAACTGAAGTTTCATTCATCTGTTAGAGCTTCAATTTTCTGATTCAAACATCTGGGAAGGAAATATTCCCTCGTCTCTATCAGTTAAATGTCTCTCTAATAGGGCTGAATGATTTTAGAAAAAGATTTAATTGCGATTTTTCTGGCAGATACAGCGATTTCAATTGGATTCACGATTTCCTTTCAATCATGCTTTAGTGAAGTTTTCACAATGTACAGAAACATTTAAAAACTTGACAAAAATTACATCAAACCATTGAAACATCAAAAGCTGTTACTCTGATGTGAGGATGAAAATTAAAACTGAAGGTAAGAATTGTTTCAAACTTATAAATAAAAGTTCAATGTTTTAACATAAAAAGTGAAAATTTTGAGAAATCAAGACAAAATTCAAAATTTTAAGATAAAACTTCTTAAGTTTAAGAAATCAGTTTAAAATTATGTGAAAAAGGGACAAACTTTCTCATTTAAGGTCAAAATTTTAAGACGACAAAAGTCTAAGAACAAAAGTCTACGTTCTGAAATAAAGGCATTTTTGAAATAAAAAGTTGAAATTTTGATTTTCAAAAAGTCAAAATTCTGAGATTTAAGTTGAAATGATGAGACATGAATACAGAGGCAAAAAAATAAGAAATTAAAAGAAGATTTTTCGATAAGAAATATTTATTTCTTCTTCTTCAGAAGGTTTAGTCTCCTTTTGGCTCTTTCCTGAAGTTTCTTATATCCCCGGTAAAAACTACTCACGAACGGCAGCTGTCAACTATCGTAAAACGAAACTTATATCACAGTTTTTAACGTCCAATAACTAATAAGAAAATAACTTCTCAGGAAAAAAAACACCTGAACACCATGCAGCCAGATGACATCATCATACCACCTTAGAGTAAGGATGAGAGAAACGTTTCTACCAGGTATCGTAATTTTTTAAAGTTTTCCCGGCTCATATCTGGAATACATGGGGAGGCGGGGCTTATGACCTATACTGCAGCCAGACACCAGGGGGCGGGGCTTATGACCTATACTGCAGCCAGACACCAGGGGGCGGGGCTTATGACCTATACTGCAGCCAGACACCAGGGGGCGGGGCATCTGCTGGAGGCTTCAGTTTGAGCCGAACGCTGTTAGTCCACTCATTATACAGTCAATGATCTCAAAACATAAGAGACAATTGGAATTTTTTTTATCTTGTTTTTTTATTCCATGGTTTTGCTTGACCAAAAATTAGATGGAGGTTTCTCACTTTCCTGCTTAAGGCTCAACCAAAAGACTATCTAAGCTTTAGGGTAGAAGGAATCACATTTTCACTAACATTATTCAATGAAAAAACCCTCAGAAAGCTATGAAAAGATGCTGACTCACCTCCACTTCAGGGTTTGATATTACATCCATGTGTAATGTGAGGGTGTAGCAGCAGAACAGAGGTGACATGAGGTGAAACAATCTGTGTGAACACAACTCAAACAAACTCAGCACAACCAGATTTTAAAATCACTCTTGTAGTGTTTGTTTGGATACCTGAGACTGCAGCTGTGTGTGTGTGTGTGTGTTTGCTTTTTACAGTGATGTGACACACACACACTGTGCATACACTGCGGTTAGTTCTCAATAGATTTCAGACAGAATTTATTTGTAGATCCATCGCGAAAAACCAACAAGAAGTGTCTCAGGTTGTTGGCTTATGGCTAAGTCCCGCCCACAAACACGATGAGCCAATCACAGCGCACTTAGGCATTTCCATACACTGCACTGTCCACATAGATTGTTTTCTCATTCTTTACTTACTACTATATTTTCATATTTTAAGATTCTAAAGTTAGCTCTTGCTTTTTTGGTCACATTTTCACTTCGTTGTATCTTCTTTTGTATTTTGTTTATTGCATGAGAAGACAGTTTTTCTGTCCTTGAATGAATAGAAAATTATCCGTAAACGTCTTCGTTGACATCCTCAAATGTCACATACGTCATGACGATTATGATTTCTACCTTAGTTTCTTACTTTAAAGCAAGAAGATAAATTAGTCATCGTTTGGTTTGCAGCTTCTTTCCTGTGTAGAAACGCTCTGACACATCTGCAGCAGTTTTTTTTTATTTTTTTGGATGTGTTGTTCCAGTGTCCCGGCCCTCGTAGCAGCTTCTGTGCAGCTTCTCCACCTTCTGTGCGGAGGCTCTGAGCTGCCCCGCTGGCACTCTGCTGGTTGGTGGGTGACATTGAGAGCTGCTTTTAGACCGGGAGCATTTTTGTGTGTCTCTCTCCTGCCCGCTGTCAGTCCTGCTGCTGCCGGCTGTGGTTTTGTGTACGTGGTGCAGAGCCTGAACGTCCAGAGGGAGGAGGCTGCATGATTGAAGGTTTCACTTTGGACTGTCGGCTCCTGAAGCCTCCTCCTGTTCCCTCCTTCTGCCTCACAGATCCACCACGTTTGATAGATGTTATCGCAACACAAAAACAACATGATGAATGAAAAGCTCAGACTTCTGCTCTGCAAAAACGGAAATCTAAGCAAGTCATTCTGTCTTATTTGAGACTGAGAAAGACTCCTAACATGATGAGAGCCCTGCTAGTCCAAAGAAAGAAGAAGCATTTAGACATGCGTCTTAGTGAAGACAAACGGAAGTTAAACAATGATGACAGATCAATGTGCAAACTGCCATAACTGAAATCTAAGCAAGTCATTCTGTCTTATTTGTAGTAAAAATTGTCTTATTGTTCTTAATTTGAGCCACATTCTCCAGACCAGGTCATAAAAATGTCTTATTTCAAGTTTTTTTAAGACAAAAATGAGGTATAAATTACTTGTAACAAGTAAAAAAAATCTGCCAATGGGATAAGACGAATTCGCTCAGGAAGTTTCTTGAAATTAGAAAGATGTCTTAAAACAAGAATCTTTTATCTTATCCCATTGGCAGATTTTTTTTGACTTGTTACAAGCAATTGATGCCTCATTTTTGTCTTTAAAAAACTTGAAATAAGACATTTTTATGACCTTGTCTGGTGAATGTGGCTCAAATTAAGAATAGTAAGACAAATTTTACTAAAAATAAGACTTAATGATGACTTGCTTAGATTTCTGTTTTTGCAGTGTGCACATTGATGTGTCATCATTGTTTTTCTTCCGTTTGTCTTCACCAAGACGCATATCTAAATGCTTCCTCTTTCTTTGGAGTAGCAGCGCTCTCAAACTCATGTTACGAGTCTTTCTCAGTCTGTTTCAAAATGATCTGTTTGCGTCACATTTGGTCTGATTAAAGGGACAGTGAGGACTTTTTAAGTGATCTTGAAAAACTCCCATATTTAGATAAATGCCTGGTCATAATCCACTACTTAAAATTAGAAAACCAACTTTAGATTAGGTTGTTTAAACACAAGCTTAAGGCTAAATGGTAAATGGAAATGGTATAAATTTGGCCACGGTAGAGATTTGTGCTCTACCGTCATACCGACACGTTGCGACGTCATCGTATTTGCCTCTGTGTGGAAATGGCTGCAAGCACAGTGACGGCGGAGGAGGAGGAACTGGTAAAAAAAAAAAAGGTGCTACTTCCGTGATTTGGACGTGGTTCGGGTTCAAAAAGTCAGATGTGGAGCCGTAAAATGTCATCTGCAAGATTAGGGCTCTATGATTTTCGCGTTAACGGAATCTACTTCTAAACGCGAAGCACTCACGTGTGCGCACACACTGATGAGCTCACTCCACGGACAGAGAACCACCAACAGAAACAAAAATAAATCTCTGCTTTTTAAAGCATTTTCAGCGCTATAAGATGCCAACACTCTTTTAAGTTTAAAGTGACATACTGACGTTCTACGATGACGCAATAACGTGACTCCAACTCTGCACTCGCCGGTGGAAAACCAAACAGGTTTTAAGGAAGAACGGGACTAGAACCATCTAAGCACAAGCACATAAACCAGCACAGCATACATTAAATGCTTATATGCTTTTTGTTGTTGTTTTAAATCAACTTAGCTTTGATAAGAGACTACAAAACCCAATCAGAAACACTTCCATTATAAATTTTGCACCACAGCATTTATACCATGATATATACCGTTACCGTGAAAGGATTCAGTTTGTACTGTGATATGAATCTTGGGTCATGCCGCCCAGCCCAACTACAAACCTACAAAGTTTGACTATTGTCATGTTTCAAACAACAGCGTAACTGTTGATAAATAAACCACCTTGTTGTGCTGTATTCCGTTAAAAATTAGAGTTAAAAGGACGATCAGCTCGACTTTCACCTTCACTTTCCAAACAAATAGATCATGACTGTTTGCGATAGTCCTCAAGCCTAAGGAGGGCACTTTTTCACAAAATAAAAGCAAAATTTCTGAAGTTTGGATTAAGTACAGTTGCCCTCTTGCTGGTGTTTTCTTTAAGACAGGAATTGCACACAGTAAAATCTCATTTCGTGACATTCAATATGCAGAATGTGGAAGAAGGAAGGAACCGCTGATATTTGATGGGTGTTAGTGTTGTTGCTGATGTTTTCAACAGAGGAAGGAAGAGGGCGTTTGAATATGAACACTCCACTTTTGGGATAAACTTAAGTGTTGAAACTTCTGAAAAATCACCTCATGAGAGCATTCACCAAAATTGCTGAGTGTTGGTGTAATCTTGGTGTTTCCATCACCATCTTTTATCAGGATATTTGAGATTTGCACAATCAGGGTGTTAAAAAACTCAAGTTTGTCAGTTCCTCTTTCTCTGAACCTCCGCTGCTGTTGTTGAGCAACGTTTGAGTCTGGTTTGTCGTCTCTTCTTTGTTTTGATTTGGTTTCTGATGGAGAAGCCACATTAACAAGCTCTGTGGTATTCTAAAAACAGAAATGTTTTCCAAAACTGCCAAACTATAAACAGGAGCATGCGTATGTAAATAAGCAACACTGAAAAAAGCCTCGAGGCTGAGTTCCTGAAAATTTATGAGTGCGTGTTAGAAAGAGGTTAGTCTGATATCCAGGAGCAGTTGCTGCAGATATTTTACAGTTCGACCGTCTTAAAGTGTCTTAAAGCCAAACGTGAAGCCTCCCCAGACATGAAAGATGAGATTTTACTGTTGAATTTTCTCACCATGTTGATAAAAATCAGCCCGATTCATGTAACACTGGGTTGCGAAAGTTCAACATTGCTGACATTCTCCTGAGATTACATCAGAGCTGGATAACCTGAACTTTTGGTCGTCTTAAAACCTGGTATTTTGTAACCATTAACCAATAAAATCAGATTATTATTGCTTGAAAGTGCTGTAGAGCGACAGGTTTAAGCTGACTTTAGTGTAAAGCTCCATCAGAGATCAGTTTCTGCTCTTACAGGCTTATCAAACACCAAACAAGAAGAAGAGGTTTTGGTTTATTTTTGTGATTATTCTGGCAAAAAGAAACAGGACAACTGTTGCTAAGCAGCAGGCCTTTGTGTCCTCCCAGCATCCCGTGTTTGTCTGAGTCCATTCAGACTTGTTGTTGACATTTATCTGACATGTGACGGCTGCTCCGATGCTGCTGTGTCTGTGGTAACCGAGAGGATAGAAATCTGTATTTAACGACAAACTCAGACTCCTCAGTGACTGTGGCTCATCCTGTAAGCGAAGATTTATTGATTCTGAACCAGAAACTGTATATGAAAGTGGAGAAAGACTGTCCAGATCAGCGGGTGGAGCTGTTGTATTGATTTCTTTGTCCCTTCTCTGACCAGAACAAACATATTTTGATATTTCATGCCATAAAACACGGAGGTGGATCACTGATGTTTTGGGGATGTGTGAGCTACAAAGGCTCAGGAAACTTGGTCCAAACTGATGAATGAAGGATGAATGCAGCATGTTATCAGAAAATACTGGAGGAAAATTTACACTCATCAGCCCAGAAGCTGCACATGAGACGTACTTGGACGTTCACACATGACAATGATCCAAAACTTGAAGGAAAAAAAAAAATCCTAATTATAAAATAAAGGGCAAAAAAACTTAGAAAAAATACAGTTTTGAGATAAAGTCAAATTTTTGAGATAGTAAAGTGAAAAATCTTAGATGAAATGTAGAAATTCTGGAGAAAAATTCAAATTTTTGAGATAAAAGAAAAAAAAAATATTGAGAAAAAAATCTGAACTTGGAATTAAGAAAAAAATAAATAAAACAAAACACTGAGTAAAAAGACAAATTTTCAATTTTTAATACAGTCAAATTTGAGGATACAAAGTTGAAATTTGGGTTAATAAAGTCAAAATCTCCAATACAAAGGTAAAATATTAGACTATAATTTCAAACTTATGAGTTAAAACAGGTCTGATATCTGAGATAAAAGTCAAAATTTTGCAAAAAAAAGTCCAATATTTGAGATAAAGTAAACATACTGAGATAAAAAGTCCATATTTTAGAGAAGAAATCATATTTTTGAAATTAAGAAGTGAGTAATTTTGATGAAAAGTTGAAATTTGGGACCTGCCATTGGCTACAGCAGAATAAAGTGAAGGTTCTGGAGTGGCCATCTCAGTCTCCTGACCTCAATATCATTGAGCCACTCTGGGGAGATCTCAAACCTGCAGTTCATGCAAGACAGAGCAAGAATTTACAGGAACTGGAGGCTTTTTGCCAAGAAGAATGGTCAGTTTTACCATCTGAGAAAATAAAGACCCTCATCCACAACCAGCACAAAAGACTTCAAGCTGTCACTGATGTTAAAGGGGGAAATAATTGGCTTATTAAACAGCCCCCAGGCCCGCAAAAAGTTCCCAGTAGATTCCTACAGTTGATAAAGTTTTCCAAAATTTGAATAGAACTGAAATTGTATCTTATTATCAGTTCTAAATTGATCTCTCATTGGTTGTTGGATTAAAAATGCTGATGTGCATCAAAATTCTTATAACTGGTCCATCTAGGGCTGGGCAGTATGACCAACAATTGATATCACGTAATTTTTTTTTCATGCATAACTGGGTGTTAACCTCATTTTCTAATCATATGGAAAATTATTACGGCAGTAAATTGGCTTAGAATGATATATTCTACTGTCATGAGGAGTGAATATTGTAGAAGAATATCAGTGTCCACTGTCCAGACTATATTTTACTGTTATTAACACAGGTTTGAACATAGACTGTATAATGAGTGGACGTAACGACGTTCGGCTCAAACTGAAGCCTCCAGCAGATGCCCCGCCCCCTGGTGTCTGGCTGCAGTATAGGTCATAAGCCCCGCCCCCTGGTGTCTGGCTGCAGCATAGGTCATAAGCCCCGCCTCCCCATGTCCTATCCTCATATCCTCCAGATATGAGCCGGGAAAACTTTGAAAGATTACGATACCTCGTAGAAACGTTTCTCTCATCTTTACTCTAAGGTGGTATGATGATGTCATTTAGCTGCATGGTGTTCAGGTGTTTTTTTTCTGAGAAGTTAGTTTCTCATTAGTTATTGGACGTTAAAAACCGCGATATAAGTTTCGTTTTACGATAGTTGACAGCTGCCGTTCGTGAGTAGTTTTTATCGGGGATATAAGAAACTTCGGGAAAGAGCCAAAAGGAGACTAAACCTTCTGAAGAAGAAGAAATAAATATTTTTATTTCTCTTTTTTACTTGGCTCCACCTGAAATTCTCTACTGCGCAGACTCTGGCTGCACAATGGCGGCTAGAGAAACAGGGTTTTTTGGCTTCAAAATCGTAGAACGGTGACAGGAGGAAGCACGCTGTTTATTCTTTATACAGTCAATGGTTTGAATGGCTCCACAAAATGCTGCTGTTCACACAGAGGTGGCGCTCATAATTTTCGTAGTGAAGGAATCAGAATGTATGACAGTTAAAATGTTGAACCTTTTGTTGTGCAAGTTTTGAAACCTGCACAACCGTTTTACGACTTACAATGTGTTTTATTGGTCAGAAAGTGAAAAATGGTGCGGCAAATGCACTATTGATGTTTTTAGCCTGCATGAACCAAATTATCTACTTGTAATAATTAGTGTTATTTCATATCATTCAGAGAAAGTAATAATTGTGTAGAACAACAAGGTCCTGCTTATAAAAAAGTTGTGGAGAATATATAGGCCATGATTTTAGTCTTTTGCTTGGGTCTAAGTGCTTTTTTTTTCTGTTCTCCTGTCTGTATCTACTGTCAACACTCAGGTAACCACAGTCACATAGAGTTTTATTAAATAATCATCAGAGCACGTCAAGAGCAAACAGTGAACTATAAATAAACACGTCCTTGTGTTTGCGTTCCCTGCCAGGTGAGCAGACCAGTTTGTGGCTTCTGAGGTTTCGTTTCGTTTGAGTTCACAGTTTGATGCAGTTTCACTTCTGTGAGTGAAAAGCAGTTGTGAAACATCTGGCACACACCTGACCTGAGATGTGTTTGTATAAAAAGAGCGCTGGTTTTCTCAGGGTGGAGCTGGAATTAAACAAACAGAGCGCAGAGAGGCGGCTGCAGCCAACGCCGACCAGAGTCCAGAGCGACCGGTTTGGAGCTGATTCTCTGCTGACGTCTGCGCAGATCGGCCGATAGAAACATAACTAGGGGTGGTGAATTGGCCTAATTTCCCGATTCATTTCGATTATTGCCGATTGTTGATTTTCAATTATTGCCGATTATCAATTTGATTTTTGCCGTTTATTGATCTTCAATTTAACATCAGTTAGTTGTTGAATTATTTGACTTCTCTTTTGAGGAACACGTCACAGCACCTTCAGTATTGTAGTGTAATTGTAATATCCAGATTAACTTTTGTTTTACTTTGTTTTAAATGAAGTCTTTCACTGTTAAAAAAAAAAAAATCCACACTTATGAATAAATGTCCAAATTCTATTTATTTGTTCATTTAAGTAAAAACTTGCACCTTCATAACAACTTAAATATCATAATAAAGTAGACAATACAATAAATTTAATAAAACACATTGTGTTGTGAGTAATCAAGTACTGAATAAGTGGTCTAGAACAACCCGATCTTTGCACCATTATGGTAACTTATATAGTAAAATCAAATGTGAAGTTAACTCCTTTACACACATTTTACAGTAGCCTTATCACTCTTTTTAATGTCTTAAAAAATATAAACAAACTACAGGCAATAAAGAGACTGCAACCTGCAGATGGAGCTGCTTTTATATCTGCAGGGCTTAAAGTATTCTTGAAACTTTATTGACATCTTGGCTGATGGATGAACTCTTCTGATTGGTTATGGTGTGGAGGTGCTTTTCCACACTCGAGAACACACACACTCACCACTTAAATCAACTTAAATCCACTTAAATCAGTGAAAACATCAGGTTTGGTTTCCTTTTTTTAAATATGAAGTATATGCTACCATATACTTATATTTTATTCCTTGATTTTTCATTTAGTATTTATTTCACCAGAAAGTATGGCAACACCTTAGGGCCACATTGCAGATTGTTTGTATCATATTTTCAAAAGTCCAAATTTTGAAATGATCAGCTCAAGTTTTGAAACTTAGAGGCAAAACTTTGAGCTATACATGAAAATTTTTGATAGAAGTTCAAACCTTTGAGAAAAAAAAGTCAAATTTTTGAAATGAATAGTCAAAGTTTTGCAATTACAAGTCATAATTTTTAGATAAAAATTTCAGAATTTTGAAATAAGAAGTCCAACTTTGAAACAAATTGTCAAAAAAAAAATCAGATTTACAGGCTTTGGTATTATAGGTCAAATTTTTGAAATAAAAAATATAAAATATTGAGATTAAAAAATCAAAATAATGACATAAATATTTCAAGTTTTGTGATTATTGGTCAAAACTTTTAGAAAAAAAAAGCAAAATATTGAGATATGTCGAGCGGGTTAGTTAATAATCGATTTTTGGGAAATTTAAAATCGATTCATAATCAGCCATTTAATAATCGCGATTAATCGATTATCAATTTTTTTCACCACCCCTAAACATAACTCTCTGAAACCTCTCTGTTTAAGGATGCTGTGAAGATTAATTATCACAGTCAGCTTCAGGAAACGCGTCCGACAGAGCGATGATAAACTGAAACATCCAGCTGCTGTTCTCTCAGCTCCGCCGCTCTGAAGGTGTTTGTGAAACGTCAGGCTTCCCTTCTCTCCTCTCTTCATCGCTCTGTGTCTCATTTTCTCTCCTCCTCTCGCCCACTTCCAATTATAGCTCAACCTAACTCCACTTTTCCCTCAAGACACGGCGAGGAGAGCTGATTAAGTCTAATTTAGCTGCAGCTATTAAGCGATGGAGATGAAGTTTTCACACGTTTTCTCCGAGCAGCGTTTCAGAAAGAGCCTGAATGTTGCAGTGTGACTAAAGTATGTGGCTGGGTGTGTCGGCTCTGTTGGTTTTATTCCCTGCTGTTGTGTTAGATTACTGCCCTGTTGGCTGCTCGCACTGAGACTCATAGTCAGCTTCGTCCCAAAAAGATGATTACTCATGGGTTGTTTGGGGTTTTTTTTTGTTAAAGCCAGAGTTTTGTGTTTAAAACCTGGTTCTTGTTTCTACAAATTAATTCATTTTTGGAATTTCTCCAGCAAATTGCTTCATCCAGAAGCTATAAAACAGCTTGTAAAAGCTGCAGTGTAATCCTTGATAGTAAAAACACTTCCCTTGCACAGGTGGTATACGATCATTGCATCAAAGATGAGGAATAAGACGCTTTATTGACGCTTGAGCAGCAGTTAGCTCTCTGTTTAAACCCATAAAAACATAATTGAATTTCATGAGGAAACAACAGTTGCAAGTTCACTGCTGAAGATTAAAACACTAAACTTGACTTATGCTGCAAATTAATGTTTGAGGTGATTTTTTTCCAGGTTGCTCGTAGGGACGTTCCAATCAGGATGTTTTTCGCTTTTGTTTTGTTGGAGTTTCCTCATTTAAAACTTGAAATGTTAAAGCAGCAAAGCATAACCTCTCTCATAGATCAGCTCTATACCTTCTTTTTATACATAACAGACTAAAAATCTTTATTTATCTTATAGAAAATGACGAGATCATTTATTTTATTTAACTTGACACATTTAAGGATATTTTGCACTACGTTATTTTTTTAAACGTTAGTTTTTATAACTAAAAATAAAATTTGGAAAGTCCAGTTCAGAAAAAGCAGGAATGGGTGTTAGGTTTTGAGAAGAGTCCAAATTCGGCAACTCATCGAAAAATCTTCTTTTTATTATTATTATTTTTTTTGCCTCTGTATTTATTTCTCATAATTTCAACTTAAATCTTAGAATTTTGACTTTCTATGTCCAAATTTAAACTTTTTATTTCAAAATGTAAAACTTTTTATCTTAGACTTTTGTCGTCTTAAAATTTTGACCTTAAATGAGAAAGTTTGGACTTTTTTCACACTTTCTTAAACTTAAAAGGTTTCATCTCAAAATCTTGACTTTTTGTCTCAGAATTTTGTCTTTATTTCTCAAAATTTCTACTTTTCATATTAAAATATTGACCTTTTATCTCAAAGTCTGAAACAATTCTTACCTTCAGTTTTCATCCTCACATTAGAGTAAAAGCTTAAGATGTTTCAATGGTTTGATGTAATTTTCTGTCAAGTTTGTAAATGTTACTCTAGATTGTGAAAACTTCATTAAAGCATGTTTTAAACAAAATCATGAATCCAATTGAAATCGCTGTATCTGCCAGAAAAATCGCAATTAGATCTTTTTCTAAATCGTTCAGCCCTAATCCAGTCTAATTCACATTATGTGTTTTAGATTTTCAACTGTCTGGCTCAGTGTTTCTACATCCTGTTTGGCTCGATAAAGATGGAAAGAAAAAGATTCTTCTGAGACTTGCTTTGAATTTTCCTCTTATGGCGCTTTTCCACTTTACAATTCCGGCCCTACTCTACTCGGCTCTTCTCGGTTTGGTTCTTTTCCTCTAGCCCGACTACAGACTCACGGTGGGCGTGGATCTTATAACACAGCTGCGCTAAAGTGCTGCGCAGAAGTGCGTGCATGTTCATCTATAACGCCACACAAACATCATTTTGTACTAACATATGTGCCACCGTGGTCTTTAAAGGAAAAAAAAAAAGCTTTAAAAAGATTTCATTAAAGTAATACAGCGGCTCAATGTGGGTCGTCATGACAACGGAGGTAAACAACAGCCTGGTGCTGCTGCACGCGGAGGAAAACGAAGGAGCTACTTCCTGACATCAACTCTTCCCTGGATCCAGTGAGATCACTTTAATTTTTGATTTTTGGGCCTGGTATAGCAGAGATTTGTTGTTGATCAATCATTCTTCTTTGAACTGGTTTTCCTTTTTGGTTCCCTGTGGATTAATGGACTGATTGGTGCTTAAAGACTCTCGTGGCAGACAGATCGCTCCTGCACCGACCAACTTTGATTTAATTTAAAAGACTCTTTAAAGCCAACTATCTTTGCTGTTAACTTCTTTTTGGTTTAAAAAGGACTTTTAACTTCTTTAGGAACCATGAAGGAGCATTTTAGGGCTGTATTTTGTCTTCATTCAGTCTGGTTCTGTGCCGTCAGGTTTAAATGTCATTAAAAACCCGTCGCTGACTTATTCCTTTGCCTCTTGTAACACTAAACAAGTCTCAGTCTTCGACGTCTCTGCTGTAAGAGACTGGTTACTCACTGCGGCAGTCCGTCCACGTCACCTTTTAGTATCAGCTTTACTCTCTTAGAACCAGGGTAGAGTAGGTACTAAAAACTGGCGTCTGCCGCGTAGTACCGCGCTAATGGAAACACAACACAAACCGGGTAGAGGCGAGTAGAGTAGAGCTGAGACGAGTCAGTGGAAAAGGGCCGTTAGTATCACGTTGCAGAAATCAAAGCGTGTTTGAAAAGCTGAAACAATCTACGAGATCATTCTTATTCTATAAAACCCCTGAAATCTATCTAACATCATCCTCTTTCACACGTTTCCTGCTTCGTTGGGATATCTGATCGTAGGACTGAAAAGATGAAATCTGTGGGACATGTAGATCCCCTGACAGAGAAACGATCGACGCCCACATGAGTCACATCGGGCTCTGCAGCTCTGTGATGTGATGTTTTGCTGCTCGGTCCAGGGTTGACTGAGTGTTTGCAGAGGTGGGGCTTTGTCCTGAAACACAGAGAACAAAGTAGCAAAGACTGAACGGCTGCAGAGAGAGAGAGAGAGAGAGAGAGAGAGAGATAAACTGACGGTAAATGGTGAAAAGCCACAATCCCAGTTCTGGGAGATAAAGTCCTGGTTCGACTTGTTTGGTCTACATTCCTCACAGGTCGTGTTTCCTGGCACGTGGCGGAAAGAAATGTGGCGACACAAACACATGTGAGGCCAGAATAAAAGATAATTTGCTTGAGCGTCACAGCTGATTAATCAAACCCTGATTTGTGTAGATTCGGCTGCTGTAAATATGAGCTTGTGCTGCTGTTTGACTCACCTGCTCCGTCAGAGTAAACAGCTTTACGTTCAGCTTTTCATTCATCATTGTGCTGACACTGAAAGAATCACCTTGTATGAACCATGGAAACAAATGTGAAGCTGCTTTCAGGTGCAGGTCAGGCTGGATTCACGTGTTCGACAGATGAATTGGAAAAACGTCTGACTTCAGCAAAGACGAGGGTTACGAACTTGAAAAACTACGCTCAGAAGATCAGAATCTAACCGTTTTTAAAATCAGGGTCATGTTTGTGCAGCATCATCTCTTGCAACAAGTTTGTGAACCCAGGAGATCAAATCTGGAGTTTAGAAAGTGAAACGTTGCCCAATGCATCTGATATTGGTTCGATATAAAAAAATAAAATAAAATCTAAAATCTCTGATATAAGTGTCTACTCCAGACTCTGCTCTGTTCATGTTGCGCCCATAGACTGTATAATAAGTGGACGTAACGACGTTCCCGAGTTTGACTTCGGAGGTCGTCTACGGGGCGGGGGACCACAGACCGACGTCATATCCAGTATTCGGGGCGGGGGACCACAGACCGCCGTCATATCCAGTATTCGGGGCGGGGGACCACAGACCGACGTCATATCCAGTATTCGGGGCGGGGGACCACAGACCGCCGTCATATCCAGTATTCGGGGCGGGGGACCACACTGGCTGCAGTATAGGTCATAAGCCCCGCCTCCCCATGTATTCCAGATATGAGCCGGGAAAACTTTAAAAAATTACGATACCTCGTAGAAACGTTTCTCTCATCTTTACTCTAAGGTGGTATGATGATGTCATCTGGCTGCATGGTGTTCAGGTGTTTTTTTTCTAAGAAGTTAGTTTCTCATTAGTTATTGGACGTTAAAAACCGTGATATAAGTTTCGTTTTACGATAGTTGACAGCTGCCGTTCGTGAGTAGTTTTTATCGGGGATATAAGAAACTTCGGGAAAGAGCCAAAAGGAGACTAAACCTTCTGAAGAAGAAGAAATAAATATTTTTATTTCTCTTTTTTACTTGGCTACACCTGAAATTCTCTACTGTGCAGACTCTGGCTGCACAATGGTGGCTAGAGAAACGGGGTTTTTAGCTTCAAAAACGTAGAACGATGACAGGAGGAGCCACGCTGTCCATCCTATATACAGTCAATGATCAAGACCAATGCTCTCTCATTTTACGAGGAACTGTTTGGCAAAGTCCTCACTTTGAAAAAGTGTAAATATAACAAATAACTGTCTGCAGAGAGAGAGAGAGAGAAGAAAAGATGTGAGTTGTGAAAGAACAATGAAAACAATAAAAACAAAAACATGACTAGTCGACTATTAAATTCTGCGCCTATGAATTTTTATAGTCAACATGATTGATTATGTTGACTAATCACTGCAGCTCTCCTCCACATAGTTCCAAGTCAGGACTACAGATGGGCCAGTTTGGCACGTGGACTCTTCTACTACAGAGCCATCCTGTTGTAATTCATGCAGAATGTGGTTTGGCATTATTGTGCAGAAATATGTAAGGTCTTTTCCAGAAATAGACATCAAGCTCTGCATGCCACAGACACTTGTGATCCCTTTTTTATCAAACTTTTGAAACGTGAACGGATAAAAACAACTGAGCAGAAAATGCAGAAGGTCGAAAAAAGCATGAAACATTTCTGATTAATCTTTGCAGTTGTACATCTGTGGAGTGGATGCAGAGTCGTTTAACGCTCAGGAACATCACAGAATCGTGATCCTCTTCTTCTGAGAGACTGCCTTTTTCTTTTTTTTTTATATATAAAACTCTGTCTGTTAAATCATTGCAACCTCCTCATGGCATCATTACTCTGCTGGACTGAGGAGAAACGGGCCTGAAGCCAAAAGTAACAGTGTTTTCTCATAATCCAAAAGAATGTGTGTTCAGGAAAATCCATCATGTCGAGTCTTAAGACAAAAATCTGTCCGTATGTGTTACTAAAAGTGGAGAATCAGCCATCTGGAAACACAGAGAAGCCGTTTTTCCTCCTTAAATATTCAAACAAATATCAGATAATTGGAGGCCTGATGTGAACTGATGTGCTGCTCTGGTGTCGGTGTTGATGGGTCAGTCTGGGTCAAATTTCCACCACAGTTTGTTTTTCTCCAGCAGTGAGTCAGCGCAGGGTTGTTCATAACATCTGTCAGTCCGATCCATCCACCTACGACCAGACTGAACCTTTCCCTCCTTCTTCCTTCTGTGTGTGTGTGTTTTGCAGTTTAGTGAGAAAAGCTTTGTGACACTGGTGTGTAAGTTACACTGTAAATAAACCACACACACATGAATATTCAAACACACACACAGACAAACTATTCCTGGTTCATGCTGCGGCTGCCATGTGGAAAACTGTCAGGAACTCTACGGCCATCTGCAGTGATTTCACACACACATGCACACACACACACACACACACACACACACACACACGAAGTCATTCCACCGTCGGGAATCCAGCAATGATTGGGTTTCTGCGGCTGGAGGGAGTGAGGGAAGGAGGGGGCAGGAGTTTGGCGGCTTGTAGAGGCAGGAAGTCAGACGGGTCACTCCAGGTCGTTTCAGCGGGAAAATAACTCGGTGGCCGCAGCGTCGGACCCAGAACCTGCGTCCTGAGTCCGGGGCCGCCTCGCTGGACGGACGCCACCGACAAAGGTGTGTCCTGCTGGGAGCGAGCCGACCAGAACCGCAGAGGTTTAGAGAGAAACTCTGATGCTTTAACCCCGTAAAGCCCAGAGACAAGTGGCTGAATGGTTTTAGAAAAATATATGGGTCACTGACAAAAAGAGGGTTAAAAAAGGTATTTTTGAAAAGTTCTTTGAAAATGGATAAAAACATATTTCTGAGTGAAGGATTATGTTTTCTAACAGATTTCAGTAGTTGACCAACATTTCAAAGTTTTTAGGTTCATTATTTTTTAGTATTTTTAATTTGAGCACCCAAAAATGTCAGGTGGTGCAACCAAATATATGAAAATATATTTATATGTTCCTGTTATTTTTTCTGTGTGAAATTATTGGCAAGTATCTCTCAAGTGTCTGTAGTGACTCATACATTTTCATTTTGTGTGTTTCATTTCTTTTATTTGTGAATAAGATAAATAATTTGATGTTAAAATAACATTTCACATTATTACATTGGTTGTACCACCTGACATGGAAATTGTTCCAGTCACCAATGAAGTGAAAAAACCTTTTTTATCAGTATTTCAGAGAAATCTACAAACTTTTCCACTTGGTCACAAATGTCATTTGGGCTCCTCTGGCTGATGCAGTTTCCTGTTTCCTGTTTTATTCTCTTCACTTTAAAATAAAAGTCTAATGTTACGGTTGCACCACCCTGACATTTGACAAGGTGAAAATTACGGGACAAAACTTTTTGACATTTCTCAACAGCTTTAAAATTCTTTTTATTTGCAAAGAATGTTTTATTTAAAAAAGTTCAAGCATAAAATAATGCCACTGTATTTTTAATTTCCATTTACAATAACTGACATTCAATTTTTAGAGTTTAATTACTGTGGATACTTGTCAGGACGGTTCGTGGTGGACTGTAAAACCCCCAAACTCCTTGGTTTTGTCAAAAAAACATGTTATATTTTAATAGTTTAAAGATGTGTTCAAATAACACAGGTTTCATAGAATAAAGAAATACATGTGATGAAATACTCAATTCATGATGGAAGGAAATATTGCACTCAGACACAAAAAAAGGGGACGTCACCTCATTGACCCATATATCAAACGATTGAAACATCTCAAGCTTTTACTCTAATGTGAGGATGAAAATAAAAACTGAAGGTAAGAATTGTTTCAAACTTTTAAATAAAAGTAAAATGAAAAGTTGAAATTTTGAGAAATAAAGACAAAATTCTGAGACAAAAAGTCAATAACTGTCAGATTTAAAGAAATCACTTTAACATTATGCGGAAAAAAGTCCAAACTTTCTCATTTAAGGTCAAAATTTTAAGAGGACAAAAGTCTAAGATAAAAGGTCTATGTTGTGATATAAGGGCAGTGTTTGAGATTTAAAGTTTAAATTTTGATATAAAAAGTAAAAATTCTAAGACTTAAGTCAAAATTTTACAACATAAATACAAAATTAAAGGATAAAGGGAAAAAAAAAATTAAAAATATGATTTTTAGATAAATAGTCGAATTTTGACTTTTATCACATCCCCGAGTCTAAAACCTATTCCTTCCTGCTATTTCTAAACCAGACTTATTAAATTGTATTTTTAGTTATAAAAACTGAAGAACTGAGCAGCGGCGCCGCACCTTCACGCATTAAATAAATGTCCTGTAATATTATTTTATTGTTGAGGGAAACTTAAATGATGAAATATCATTTTTCCCCAATATCCTGCAACTCTAACCTCTTTCTTTTCTTCTTTTCCAGGACACAGAAATTGCCACTGAATGTAACCATGTAAGTTTCCTCCATGAACACCAATTCCCAGCATGCACCATGTTATCGTCTAATCCTACGAAAGATGTGTAGATTTCTTTCTGTTTGTTGAGATCTGAAAATATCCAACAGGATCTTTATGAGATGGTTACACTCTATAATATGTAAACTAAGGTTTTTTTCTTTAAGTGTATGTGAAGTGAGTGAGTGTTAATCTCTTTAATTCTTGTGTTAAAAAATAAAAATCTGTAGTTTTTTTTGTCTTATACCAGATGTTTCTGTGTCTTTTCTCCTTCAGCTTCTCTGGAACTACAAACTGAACCTGACCACCGACCCAAAGTTTGAGTCTGTCGCTGTAGAAGTCTGCAAGAACACAATCTCTGAGGTCAGTCACATACACACACACACACACAGAAGAAGCGCAGTGTTCACACCTTGAACGAAGACTTTAAAGCTGCTTTAAGTTTGTGGTTGAACTCGGTGGATTTCAGTCGCTGTAGAAGATTTATCTTTAATCTCATCTGTGTTTTCTCGAGCAGCCTCCTTGTTTGTTGTCAGTGCACACACAGCTGCTGCTGCAGCAAAGAGTGAAGAACAATCCTGCTTCTCTTCCCTGAACACGTCCTGAACGCTCCCAGATTCGTGTTTGGATTCTTCTCAGAACAAAACACCAGCAAAGAAAAACAGATCCTGCAGAAATACCGAAAGATCTTCAAAGCAGCTTCATAACCCAAATATTTATTTAAAACACTCCTTAACTGTTTGAAGTGAACTCGTCCTATAATATAGATTAAAAAAATGCATAGCAGCCAATTTCATCCAGTTAAAAATATAAAGATGAAAACTGGCTTTGTGGATTTTTTCCTTTTGTTCATATTGAGTCAAAGATTTTGGATTAAAGTCAAATTTACAAGACAGAGAGTAAAAACTACAACTTTTGATAACAAAATGTGACCCAATTATCTAACAAGTTTGACTTCTACACTTCAAAAATTGACTTTTTTTTTCATAACTTTGACTTCATTATCTTAATATTTTGACTTCATGTTACAATTCTCAATTTATGTGTCATATTTTTTTTTCCACAAAAATTTACTTGATTGTCTCACAGTTTTGAGTTTTTACTGCAAAATTTGGAATTATATCTCAAAGTTTTGTCATTTTATCTGAAAATGTAAGCTTTTTATCTCTTGAAATTTTGATTTTGTTATTGGTATTTTTGACTACTTTTCTCAAAATCTCATTTTTTTTGTCATCACAAAATATTAACTTTTTATGTAAATGTAAATTTTTAACCCCAAATTTTGACTTTTTTATCCCAAAACTTTTACTTTTATTGCACATTTTCTACTCTTTATCTTAACATTTGACTTTTATCACAGAATTTTGTCTTTTAATCTCAAGTTTTGGCAGTACCATCTCAAAATCTGGACTTTATGTCAAAATTTTTTTTTTTTTTGTCTGTAAACCTTGACTTTATGTCTCAAAATTTTGACTTATTATCTCCAATTTTGAATTTTATCGCAACATTTTGACTTAATTTGGCTTATGCCTCACCCATGCTCAACACCATGACAGGTTGGTGAATAATCAGAATAATGCCAGTAGCTCAGTGTAGTTTTGATTTGTTATAAATACCATATGTCTCTGGAACAAGCGGAGAAAAACCAGGACATTTTGGTGAATTTTATAAAAACCCATGGACATAATTTTGAGATTAAAAAGGGGGACATGTCCAGTTCATCCTACGTAAACTGAGCCTCTGCTCTATTTTGAATTTGTATCTCAAAATTTTGTCTCTATCTTACGTTTTTTTCCTTAGAAATTGACTTGAAATTGAACAATTTTGACTTTTTACCTAAAAATTTTAACTTTGTATCACAAATTTTGTCTTTTTACCTTAAAATGTCAACTATTCATCTCAGGTTTTGGCTTTATTGTCTCAAAATTTTGACTTTTTACAATTTTTGACCCATGACCCTCCATCTAACAATTTTGACTATTCATCACAAAGCTTTAACTTTACCTTGAAATCTGACATTTTATCACAAACATTATACTTTTATCACAAGCTTTGACTTTATTATCTTAAAATTTTACTTTTCTATTTTACAAAATTGACTATTCATCCCATGTTTTTACTTTTTTAATCTCTAAATTTTATTTTTTGATGTCAGAATTTCAACTTTTATCACAAAATTTTGACTTAATTTGGGCCACGCTCAACATTTTGACAGGTTGGTGCATCAGAAAAAACCAGGAGCTTCATTATTAATATCAATGGTCCATGAAACGAGCGGAGAAAAACCTGGATATTGTGGTGAATTTTATGAAAACTAAAGCATAATTTTGAGACTAAAAAGACGGACATGTGTGGGAAAGATAAGTTTTTTTGGTCAGCCAACGTAAACTGAGCCTCTGTTCTAATCTGTGTTTTTAATCTCTGAGATCGAGCTGATAGTGAAGTAGATGTTTGTTAAACTTTCCTCCACACTCCTCAAACCCCCTGAATGTAAACGATGTTTTTTCTTACCTCTGTTAGCTCAGTAACTCTTGTACTTTTGAAGCATCAATCGCTCGTTTCACTTTGTGGATAAGAGCAAACCACACACAGAGATGAGACCCAGAAACTTCTCATGCAGCTCAAAGAAACCTCCAAACCTCAACAGGTTTAAAGGTGTGACGCTCACTTTTCAGCGTCTCTGAGTCTCCTCTCAGCTCGACTGAAACCTCTCAGCGTTTTAAAGCTGCAAGCTGCGGTTTTTCACTGTTTGATTCAGCCTTTTTTATCACAGTTATATCAGCCTCGTTCACAGCAGGTGTCTTCATACTCTGATAAACCACAAACACACAGAAAACTGTCTGCTGCAGCTAAAAACAAGAGAGAACACAGCTGAAATGATTTATTTATCTGTTTATGAGTTTAATTATTATAGACGTGTCTTTACCCGTTTTCCTTTTCTCTCAGATTAAAGAATGTGCGAGGGAGGAGCTGGGTAAAGGCTTCCTGATCTCCTGTCTGGTGGATCACCGTGGCAACATCAGCGACTACCAGTGCAGCCAGTACATCACCAAAATGACCACCATCATCTTCAGCGACTTCAGGCTGATCTGCGGCTTCATGGAGAAGTGTCACGACGACATCGACACTCTGCGCTGCGGCAGCATCAGCCGCGGAGAAAAGGTGAGACTGATATTACAGACAATACGGTAACTAAGAAAAGGTGAGACAGAAATTACAGACATTACGGTAACTGTGAGAAAAGGTGAGACCAACATTACAGACAATACGGTAACTGTAAGAAAAGGTGAGACCAACTTTACAGACAACAAGGTAACTGTAAGAAAAGGTGAGACCAGCATTACATACATTACGGTAACTGTAAGAAAAGGTGAGACCAACTTTACAGACAATACGGTAACTGTAAGAAAAGGTGAGACCAACTTTACAGACAATACAGTAACTGCAAGAAAAGGTGAGACCAACTTTACAGACAATACAGTAACTGCAAGAAAAGGTGAGACCAACATTACAGACAATACGGTAACTGTAAGAAAAGGTAAGACCAAATTTACAGACAATACAGTAACGGTGAGAAAAGGTCTCTGGTCGTAATGTATGTAATGCCATTGACATTCTTTTCCACTCTGGTTGAAATGTCTGTTATGCCATTGACATTCTTTTCCACTCTGGTTGAAATGTCTGTTATGTCATTGACGTTCTTTTCCACTCTGGTTGAAATGTCTGTTATGTCATTGACGTTCTTTTCCACTCTGGTTGTAATGTCTGTTATCGGTAACTGCGAGAAAAGGTGAAACTGACATTACAGACAATACGGTACTTGTAAGAAAAGGTGAGACCAACATTACATACAATACGGTAACTGTAAGAAAAGGTGAGACCGTTTTAGTCGCTTTTTGCTACTTTTGCCCATTTTTGCTACTATCTGAGTATTTTCTAAGTGTTCTCTCAGTTTTCTCCTGCTGCTTTTTGGCCATTGAAGTTGCTTTTCGCTTCTTTTTTTGCCACTTTTGGCCCAATTTTTGCTTATTTGTGACTAATTTCCTCCAGTTTCATTCCAACTTTCCTGCAATTGTATTACTTTTTGGCCATATAAGTCACTCTTCACTATTTTTTGACACATTTTTGGACCTTTTTTGAATATTATTCACATTTTTTCCCCTATTTTTGTTGCTTTTTGGCCATTTAACTCACTTTTGGCCAATTTTTTGCTACTTTCGGAGAAATTTCCATGTCATATTTGTTATTTTGCTACCTTCTCACTATTTTCCAAGTTTAACCTGCAGTTCTTGCCATTTTTCTATTGCTTTTTAGCCTTATTAGTCATTTTTCACTTCTTTTTTGCTACTTTTGGCCCACTTTTTGCACCTTGCTGAATATTATCCATGTTTATTTCCCAATTTTTGTTGCTTTTTGTCCATTTTTGTCAATGTCACTACTAATTTTGTTTCCTTTGGCCCATTTTTTTGCTACTCTCTGACTATTTGCCAAGTTTTATTCTTACTTTCTTGGTTATTTTTTGCTTATTGGCCATATTGTTTACTTTCGCTTCTTTTTTGCCACTTTTGACCCCTTTTCTGTACCTTTCTGAATATTATCCATGTTTTCTCCCTATTTTTGTTGCCTTTTGTCCCTTTTAGTCAATGTCACTACTAATTTTGTGTCTTTTGGCCTATTTTTTGCTACTTTCTCACTATTGTCAGAGTTTTAATCTTACTTTCTAACCTTTTTTTGCTGCCTCTCAGACATTTTAGTCAGTTACATTTATTGTTATGTCACTTTTGGACAATTTTTGCTGCTTTCTGTGTTATTTTCCAAGTTAATTTCTTGCCAATTTTGTTGCTTTTTATCAATTCTGCCACCTGAAACTGATCTTTATTTACTTTTATGGCTACTTTTTACTATTTTTGCCACTTGTCACCACTTATTCTAGTTTTCAGTCAAAGGAGAGTTGAGTAACAGGTGTAGAACAGAAAACACCTGCTGAAAAAACTGTATGTGGTATTCTGTCACAGTTGAGGTTAAAGAAATATTACACTCGATGATTAGTGTATTGCTCCATTTACAAATCATTACAGGTTGTATTTATGCCAACATAAAAAAAAAACAAATATCTGAACTCCCCCTTTTTTTCCCCAGTGATGGTTGTGAACTGATTGCACCATAAACAGCTGAAGGTTTTTTGAAGTCATCATATAAACCTCATCACTGCTCACATCTAATAAAACTCCAGAAAGCGCGTGAGCAGTCGGACTCAGCTGGAACGAGAAAAGAGAAGTTTGACAGGCGCTCGTCATCCTGCAGAGCGAATCCTTCTCCTCTGAACTCGCTCTCTTTCTCCCGCTAAACCCAAAAACTCCTAAACCTGTTAGACACGCGCTTATTACGGCATGTTCGGCACCACAATTAGAACTCAGAGCAAATTATTTATTCCTCAGAGGGAGAGAAAGTCTGTTTCATTATCAGGAATTTGTCACAGCAGCTCATTTTAACGTGTGGAAGACGAGATTAGACTGACCATGTTTACTTCTCTCATCAAAGCCAACACACACTCTGACATAATGATTTCTGGAGTGAAAGAAACTCATTCTGAGGAGCTTTAGTGACGCTTTAAATCTACATTGTCATTACTCTAAAAGAGGTGACATTCGCATTTCGAATTAAAAAGAAAAAGATTGGTTTTCCGTAAAGAAGTGCTGAACGTTTCCGCACACTTTTCTCTCACCTGAACACGAACGATGACTCATTCTGGTTTATTCTCAGTGCGGCGTCTCAACAATAGGGATTGGTTATCAATGTTTAAGGAGCGAACAGGGAAAAACATCTGAGGCATGAATAATGTGTTGATGGCAGAGAAGTTCATCAGACATGGAGAGCAAAGGCCAAGTGCCAATCTGGTAAAAGGCCAGCGTGAGTAATATGACGCCCAAACGTTCAGCAGATCAGGGTTCGGTCTGTCTCAGTCTGTTGTTGTTGTCATGAGATGGAGGATTTCACCTGATAACGACAGAATGAACAAGTTTCTACCTCCACGGTCTGATTATCTTCAGGTTATTCTGAGCGGCCAATAAAAAAGCTTCGAGCTGTCACTAAGTAAAATGCAACACGGTGCATGAATCCAACTTTTAAATCCTCAACATTGAACCAATACTCACACTGGGCCTCATTCACAAAACGTTTGTACGCACAAATTTGTGCCTAAACCATGCGCACGAACGTTTGACGCACAAACCTGTGATTCATCAAAGTTTTCTCACCTGAATTTCTTCTTACTTTGCAAACAAATGTAGAACCTCCTCAGACCATGTGTACGCACAAATAATGATCAGCCTCCTAAAAAACTAAAAACACAGACATTTTAAAACTACTTTCAGTAAAATAAAAAAGCCTTAAATAGAATTCATTAATTAAAAATTGCGCATTGGCTAAATTTATTAAATAACCATGAAACTAACACATTTTTGTCCTAATCATGTTTATAATACTAAATCTGGAATAAAATGCTTAGTTTAGATTAAAAATTTAATCATGTGCAGATCAGAATGTCACATTATTTTATGTTGATTAAATCGTCGACTGCTCTGACAAACAGTTTCATAAAGTTGTGCAAACTGAATGAAGACGTAAAATAATTTGCTTCTTCTTATGATTTCAAACATTTTCTGAGTAAATGAGGCACACACAGCTCAGCTGTTCACTCAGATTTATTTACCTGTTTGTAAAAATATCCAGCAGCTGTTTTAATGTGTTATTTATGTCACGGATACACGGTACGATCTCCCTCACAGCACCAGGAGAATCAGCTGATCATTTATCTCCGGTCAGGACGAGCGTCTGCAGACGAGTCTCTGAGACACCGAGAGAACGAGCTGTGAGGTTGACGCTGATGATGAGGACCTAAAGGAAGACTGCTCCTCCTCCTGAACCTCTGAACAGATGTCCTTATATGGATGAATTGGGGCGTGGTTTATGTTAATTTCGGGATGCGGGAACGCGCCTGTGGATTTAGAATGATTCTGATTCACTAAGATATGCACGGTGGTGTAAACAAAAACAGCTGGTGCGCACGTGTCATGAATCCGGCGGTGATTTTGCGTATTTTCTCATTTCGTGCGGGGAGTAAGAACGTTTCTACGCATTTATTCGTGAATGAGGCCCACTGATCTGATCCATTACAAATTTTAATTATGCGTTCTCTGTTCCATTAATGCAAGGATGAGAATTATGATTTGGCAACCAGTGTTGTAGTCGAGTTCTCAGTGTTCGAGTCCGAGTCCTGGAAAAGTCCTTGAGAGGAGGAAATGGGAAACTTACCCTGTGGAATTTTAAATATCTTGCTTTTGGTTTATAAAATATTCAGATGAATAAATCCAAGATAGAGTTGAGGATATGGCTGAAAAATTTATCGTTTTCTGATCGAAATCACAATTTCAGACATCGTGATCATGTGATCGTCAAAGCTGTGATTGTTTTTGCTCCTGACTGACCCAGGATCAGTTGTATCAGCTGTTTTACACACACGTCCTTTAAGTGTAAAACTAACATGAAAGATCCTTTTTTCCTTGGCGTTGTTGAATTTTGTTTTGAATTTTTGTTTTTTTATTATTCCTTTTTGTACTTAGTCTTTATTAAATTGTTACATATTTGATCTTTTTTCCACTTAAGACAATTAAGGATATTTTGCACTAAATCATTTTCAAAAGTTAACAGTCAAAGATGATTCTTTTTGTTTTTCAGTCGTTATAACTAAAAATACAATTAAAAAAGTCCAGTTTAGAAATGGAAAGAATTGTATTTTAAGGTCAGAAATTAAACTATTTATCTCGAAATCTTTTTTTTTCTCAAAACGTTAGACACATTTAGTAATGTTGTCTTAATTTCTCATAACTTTGACTTTTTACATCAAAATTCTTACTTTTTATTTCAAATATTGCCTTTATTCCAAAATGTTGACGTCTTATCTGCAAATTTGGACTTTTTATCTCAGACTTTTGTCTTTATCTCAAGATTTTGACCTTAAATGTGAAAGTTTAGACTTTTTTCACATAATGTTGAATTGATTTCTTGAAATTTTGACTTTTCTTTCTCAGAATTTTGTTCTCAAAATATTGTCCTTTTATCTAAAAGTTAGAAACAATTCTTACCTTCAGTTTTCATTCTTGCATCAGAGTAAAAGCTTTTGATGTTTCAACGGTTTGATGTAATTTTCTGTCAAGTTCGTAAATGTTTCTGTACATCGTGAAAACTTCACTGAAGTTGAAGAAAATCACGTATTGAATTGAAATCGCAATTAGATCTTTTTACAAAATCTTTCAGCCCTAGTTGAGGATGAAAAATGCTTCTGTTTAACTCCAAATGATTGGCTGTGTAATCCTAGAATGACTGTGTTGGACAATTTTGATGCACAGAAAATGCACTGAGAGTCAGGAAAAATAATGTCACAACCACCACTAGCAAAAAAAAAATTTCAAGTTATTTTAAGGATAATCCCTGTGAAGATGGAAATGCTCACACTGCACTTGTTGCAATCGTAAACCTATATCGCCTGGAACCTGTAAGAGGAGGAGAAAAAAAATCAGCAAGTAACGCCTATTGTATTGTACAAACAAGGCATGGTTCAGTATTTATGAAGTTTTGTGACAATTCAAGCCTCAAATCAGGCTCATACAGCACAAAAAAGACTAGAAACACATTGCTGAGGCCGCAGAAAAACACACCTTCTCGTATGCAGAGCAAACACAGGACATTACTCCCTTTCTGTAAAGGTTACTACTTATCGTCAACATTGAAATATGTTCATATCGCACAAATAAGACTTGGTACATCCTTCCAAAAGAGTCACCACAGAATACAGGCATCAAATTACGCATGAAAATAAGTATATGAGGGAAAAACCAAATAGAGAGAGCTTCATTCATCTATCAAACGTTACCTTTTCTCTTATGAAGTTGCTCCTTTTTTCTCAGGGTCATGCTGAAGGTTTAGAGGAAGTTTTATAACCAGGGATGATCTCCTTTTTTAGCATTTTTGGAAAAACTCCGCTCTGTTTTCTCCGTTATCCCCGTCATCTTTCTGCTCCTCTGTCTGAGTGTTTATTGGCGGGTTTCCTGTTTGGAAAAGTTGGAGTAAAAATGTAATTCATCAGGAATAAGAGCTTCAATTTGACTGATAAATCCGACAAATTTGCCTTCTTTTTCATGGATTTGTTGCTAAAAAAAAGCCTCTTTACCCGTATGTTTGCTTCACTGTGTGACCTCTGACCTCTGTGTGCAGGACATCCACTCTCAGGGCGACGTGATCGCGTGTCTGGAGAAAGGTTTGGTACGAGAGGCCGAGGAGCAGCCGGGGGCTCATCAGATCAAAGACGAGTGTAAAAAATCCATCATGAGAGTAGCAGAGCTCTCCTCAGACGACTTCCACCTGGACAGATACCTGTACTTCGCCTGCAGAGACGACCGAGAGCGCTTCTGTGAAAACGTGAGAAAAACTCTTATATCTATATCTATATTTGGGTCAATGACAAAAAAAGGGTCTAAAAACGTATTTTTAAAAAGTTCTTTGAAAATGGATAAAAACATATTTCTGAGTGAAGAATTATGTTTTCTAACAGATTTCAGTAGTTGACCAACATTTCAAAGTTTTTAGGTTAATTATTTTTTAGTATTTTTAATTTGAGCACCCAAAAATGTCAGGTGGTGCAACCAAATATATGAAAATATATTTATATGTTCCTGTTATTTTTTCTGTGTGAAATTATTGGCAAGTATCTCTCAAGTGTCTGTAGTGACTCATACATTTTCATTTTGTGTGTTTCATTTCTTTTATTTGTGAATAAGNCAAAAGTTTTTTACATTTCTCAACAGCTTTAAAATTCTTTTTATTTGCAAAGAATGTTTTATTTAAAAAGGTTCAAGCATAAAATAATGCCACTGTATTTTTAATTTCCATTTACAATAACTGACATTCAATTTTTAGAGTTTAATTACTGTGGATACTTGTCAGGACGGTTGCACCACCTGACATTTTGGGGGTTTGAGGAACCAAAACACAAAAAAACATGTTATATTTTAATAGTTTAAAGATGTGTTCAAATAACACAGGTTTCATAAAATAAAGAAATACATGTGGTGAAATACTCAATTCATGATGGAAGGAAATATTGCACTTGGACACAAAAAAAGGGGACGTCACCTCATTGACTCTTATGCAGATGCTTTATAAAAAGAACAGATTTCCATAAAACTCCTCTTTTACCTGAGTTTAACTCTAACAGTGTTTGAATTTGGAAATGAGGTAATTATCACCTCCTCCACTCACACAACAGCACAGTCTGAAGTTTAAACCTCTGTGACAAACATCCTTAACGAGCTCAGAGACACTGCAAAATTACTCAAACATAAGCAAGTGATTATGCTTATATTTAGCAAAAAAAAATGTCTTTTTACACTCAATATGAGCCACATTCACCAGAATAAAGGTCTAATTTAAATAAGTTTAAAGCCAAAATGATGTCTAAATTGCATGGGAGCCCATAACCGCCACTAAAAAAACTAAAAATGAGACTTGGCTTTGTTGAAGTTTTTTTGTTTTGTTTTTTTGGCCCATATGAGGACAACATTCGAAAGAAAAGGTTGAAATTTTGAGAATAAGTTTTATGAGAATTAGGTCAAACTGTTGAGGAAAAATGTTGAAATAATGAGATAAAATATCAAATTTATGAGATGAAACTTCAAAATTTTGAGATAATTTGAAATTATAAGAAATAAAAGTTCAAAATTTAAGCGTAAAAGTCGAAATTTTCAGATAAAAAGTCAAAATAAGAGTTAAAAATTTAGATAAGTGGAAATTATGAGGAAAAGGCAAAATTTTGAGAAAAATTGAAATAATGAGATGAAATGTCAGAGTTTCAGGATAAAAAAATGTTTTCAAACTCTTTTTAACTTTATTACTCTACTTTACAGTCTCAAAGTCCTATTTTTTTAGTTTTCAAACTCTTTTTAACTTTATTACTCTACTTTACAGTCTCAAAGTCCTATTTTTTTAGTTTTCAAACTCTTTTTAACTTTATTACTCTACTTTACAGTCTCAAAGTCCTATTTTTTTAGTTTAGTTTGAGAAATACTTGAAATTTTGAGATGACAAGTCAAAAATATTAGATAAAGACAAAAATTTCTATGTGTTTTTATCTCAAATTTTGACTTCATTTGGGAATAAAATCTCAACGACCCTGGGTTTTTTTTGTTATCCGGCAAATAATGGGCTTTAATATATATATTTTTTTATGATTTAAAAATAATCTGAATGGTGTAAGATGAATGTTTTTTGTATTAAGAAGTTATTATAATAACAAGAAATTTAACATGCAAAATTTTCTTCACCATTTGCAGATTTTTTTTGACTATTTTCAACTAATTCAGGCATAATTTTTATATTAAATATCTGGAATTGAGACGTTTCTGCACTTGTCAGTTGAATGTGGCTCGTATTAAGTCTAGAAAGACATTTTTCTCTAAAAATAAGACATAAACGCTTGATTAGATTTCAGTTCTTGCTGCCAATAACACTCTCATCGTGTCTGTTTTACTCAGCTGACTGTGAGTGTAACTGCAGCAGATTTATTTTTCATTCAGACTCTGCTCTGAAGAAAAATAAAAAAGCTTCAAAACACGGAGAATGTGCAGCTAAATTGCAGTAAAACGACTCAGGCATGTTTGAGGATCTTTCTGCAGAGAAACCCAGGCTGTTCCAGCAGACGGTAATCACCCCCCCTGTACTCGGAGAACAAGCTGCTGCCATCTGCTCACACACACACACACACACACACACACACACACACACACACACACACACACACACACACACACACACACACACAGTCTGCTCAGGTACCATTCGTCTGATAACGTTTACCTGAATGAATTATTTCAGCCTTGGTTTGAGATTTTACTTCCTCCTGAACACGACACCAGAAACTGAATGTTTTTTCTCTTCTGTGAAACAAAACTATTGAATAATGTGTTTCACATGATTGCTCATCTTTCTGGTATGATGCATCATGAGTCTGAATATTTGCATGATTTAATTTTCCTAAACATGGTTTTGCTTCTTGTTTCAGACTCTGGCGGGAGAAGGACGAGTTTACAAATGTTTGTTTAACCACAAGTTTGAAGAAGCCATGTCTGAGCGGGTGAGTGCTGCTCACTTATGCACCATTTACTCATCTAGGAATAATAATTTTCCTCTCCAGAGCATGTTTTTATGATTTTGCCTCTTCTCTAAACGTTTGAGATAAGTTTGGATCAGGGCTGAACGATTTTAGAAAAAGATCTAATTGCGATTTTTCTGGCAGATATTGCGATCTCAATTATATTAACAGTTTTATTTAAATCAAGCTTTAGTGAAGTTTTCAAAAGTTTTTACTGTAATGCAAGGATGAAAATGAAGGTAAGAATTATTTTTAACTTTTAGATATAAAGGTCAATATTTGCGTTGAAAAGTGGAAATTTTGAAAAATGAAGACAAAATTCTGAGACAAAAAGTCTCAAAAATATTTTGAGATAACAAAAACAAAAATCAAAATTTCATGTAATCAATCCAACATTATGTGAATAAAGTCTAAACTTTCACTTTAAGGGTCCAAATTTTAAGATAAAAAGTCAAATTTTTGAGACTAAGCATCAAAATTTTGAAATAAAGGCAACATTTGAGATAAAAAGCAGAAATTTTGATTTAAAAAGTCAAAATTCTAAGATTTAAGTTGAAACTATAAGAAATTAAGACAACATTTATAGATAAAAGGCAAAATTTTCAAAAAAAAAGAGAAGATTTTGAGATAAAAAGCCAATTTTTGACTTTTCTTAAACCCTTAGTCAAACACCTCCACTGAGTCTGAACTTTAAATACGACTCTTGTTATTTTTAAACTGGACTTTTTAATCGCACTTTTAGTTTTAACAACTGAAGAACAAAAAAAAAAACATCTTTGACTCTTAGATTTTAAAAACAACTAAGTGCAAAATAACTGTTTTATGTTAAGAAAGATAAATAAAATACAAAACAATTTTAAAAAAAGATTAAATAAGTGACAATAAGGAAAATGAAATTCAACAATCCCAAAGAAAAAAAGGAATTTTTCCCAACAGTTTTGCACTTAAACACGTAAAGATCCTTAAAGATCCTGGGTCAGTCAGGAGCAAAAAATCGCAGCTTTGGCGAAAACATGATCGTGATGTCTGAAATCTCGATTTCGATCAGAAAACGATAAATCTTTCAGCCCTAGTTTGGATCCTAAAAAACTGAAGTTTGAAGTCACCTGAACACATGTTGTGATGCCGTCTCTCTCTCTCTCTCTCTGTCTCTCTCTCTCTCTCTGTTTGTCCTCAGTGCCGTGAGGCGTTGACCACCCGTCAGAAACTGATCGCTCAGGACTACAAGGTGAGCTACTCGCTGGCCAAAGCCTGTAAGTCAGACCTGAGGAAATACCGCTGCAGCGCCGACTCCAACATGCCCCGAGCTCGAGAGGCTCGTCTGTCCTACCTGCTGCTGTGTCTGGAGTCCGCCGTCCACCGAGGTCAGTTTCACTCAGTTCTTCCACCTCTGAGCTCTGCAGATACTCATCTACATCCCAAACAGGCAGAGGAGGCTGTGAACTGATTATCTGTCACCGACGTCACTGTTCAACTCGTGAATTAGTGACAGTTTAACACAATGAACCCTTCATTTGTCAATCAGTGGTTTCAGTCCTGGAAGATTGAGCCTCTGATTACTGAGAAAAAGGAGCATGAAAGGAAACACTGCAGTCAAACGACATCATGAAAAGATGTTGTGACGTTGTATGTTGTAAAAATGATACAACATTCTGGAAATCTCATTCTGGAATATTGTCAGAAAGAAATGACATTTCTGGGATGATGTGGAAATGGATTCACCTTGAAGAATGGTAAAAACGTGCTGCAGATGGTTTAAGTCTGGGTCACACTCTGTGAAGTTTGCCCCAAAATATCCACTGTCCTCCTCTACTGCAATAAAGGCTTAGAAAGCAAAGAAAAAAAAAAAAAGGTTAAAATGATGTCCAAATCAAATAATTTGCAAAAAGTAGCATCACGTTCTAGAATGACACGAAAATGGTGACACATCCTGGAATGATGTCAAAATGGCAGCACATTCTAGAATAATATGAATATCACAGCGCATTTAAAACGGTGTGAAAATGACATCACATTCTAGAATCATGATGAAAATGATGGCACATTCTAGAATGATGTTACAGTTACTTAACGTTCTAGAATCATGTGAAAAAATGGTGTTACATTCTTGAATGTGGTAAAATGACCGCACCTTCTAGAATAATGTAAAAAAACGAAGTAACATTCTAGAATCATGTGAAAATGACAACACATTCTAGAATCATGCTAAAGTGACTTAACATTCTAGAATCATGTTACAATTACATAACATTCTAGAATCACGGTAAAGTGACTTAACATTCTAGAATCACGGTAAAGTGACTAAACATTCTAAAATCATGTTTAAGTGACTTAACATTCTAAAATCATGTTTAAGTGACTTAACATTCTAGAATCATGTTTAATAGACTTAACATTCTAGAATCACGGTAAGGTGATTTAACATTGGAGAATCACGTTAAACTGACATCACATTCTAGAATCTTGTTAAAGTGACCTAACATGCTAGAATCATGTTAAAACAACATAACATTCTAGAATCATGTTATAACGACTAAACATTCCAGAATCACGGTAAAGTGACTTAACATTCTAGAATCATGTTAAAGTGACCTAACATGCTAGAATCATGTTTAATTGACTTAACATTCTAGAATCATGTTTAATAGACTTAACATTCTAGAATCATGTTAAAGTGACCTAACATGCTAGAATCATGTTAAAAGGACATAACATTCTAGATCATGTTTAATAGACTTAACATTCTAGAATCATGTTAAAGTGACCTAACATGCTAGAATCATGTTTAATTGACTTAACATTCTAAAATCATGTTTCAGTGACCTAACATGCTAGAATCATGTTAAAACAACTGAACATTCCAGAATCACGGTAAAGTGACTTAACATTCTAGAATCATGTTAAAGTGATTAAACATTCTAGAATCATGGAAAAGTGACTTAACATTCTAGAATCATGTTAAAGTGACTTAACATTCTAAAATCATGTTAAACTTACATAACATTCTAAAATCATGTTTAAGTGACTGAACATTCTAGAATCATGTCAAAGTGACCTTACATTCTAGAATCATGTTAAAAGGACATAACATTCTAGAATCATGTTTAAGTGACTTAACATTTAAAATGATGTGAAAGTGAATCATTTAAAAATGAATGACGTTGAAATGATGGCACATTCTGGAAAGTCTCAAAAAGTGACCTCCCTATTTTTGAAAGCCGTTAAAAGAAGTGTGCAAGTCTAGAATGTTCTGAAAAAGATGTGACATAATGAAACAACGTAGAAATACGTTAACCTTCTCTTATGTCCTGCCAAGAAAACTGAAAAAAAGATGCAACATTCTTGAGTTTAATGAAAGTGGCGTCAGTAAATAAAGTTTGAAGTTGAGTGACGGTGGAATGTTGTCAGAAAGAAATCACATTCTGAGATGTGGTGGAAAATTTCGTCACCTTGAAGAACAGTGAAAGTCATGTCTTGTTGAAGAATTTAGCAAAAGTAACATCACATCCTGGAATTTCATGCAAATGTCAACACGCTCTGGAATGATGTGAGAATCTTATCTCAGAGATTATCAGTGTTAGGATGAAGGTTATTGGTCCTTCTCTGTGTAAAGTAGGTGAGGAAAGTCCTGATGTGTCTCAAACTGAGAAGTAAAGATCAGAATTGATGCGTTGACTTGCGGCTCTATGATCTAAATGTATTCAGCAAGTTTCATTTCAGTAGTTTCTGTGTGTGTGTGTTCCAGGCCGCGTGGTGAACGGCGAGTGTCAGGGCGAGATGATGGACTACAGGCGGATGCTGATGGAGGATTTCTCCCTGAGCCCAGAGATCGTGCTTCACTGTCGCGGCGAGATCGAGGGTCACTGCGCCGGCCTGCACCGCAAAGGACGGACGCTGCACTGCCTGATGAGGGTCGGCCGGGGAGACATGGGCGCCATCGACCCCAACTGTCAGAAAGCGGTGAGTCAGCGTCGACAAAAAAGACGCCGGAAATGCTTTTTTTCTGTTTCTTAACATTTACATTCATCCTGATATTCAAATGATAAATGTTTCCACCAGTTTATTTTGGAGCAGCATCAGAGGAGTTTTCACTGTGAAGAATTTTTTTTATCTTTTTTTTCCGTCTTCAGCTCCAGACTCTGATCCAGGAAGCCGACCCCGGAGCAGACTACCGCATCGACCGAGCGCTCAACGAAGCCTGTGAATCCGTCATCCAGACCGCCTGCAAACACATCCGCAACGGAGACCCCATGTGAGTCCTCTTAACCCTTTAACACCTGAGCCCCAAAATACCATAAAAGACCATAAAACAGTCAAAAAATGTCCTATGAGTTACTGCGAAGGCCTTTTTTTCTGGAATACTTCGAAGGAAAAACAGTTTAAAATGGAGAAAAACTCAAAGAGAATTGGATGTTAGAGGTTTAGTGAAGAAAAAACACTTCAAACAAACAGATTGAAACAATTTTACAGAATATGTTGAAATTTTCTACATTTACAAACATACGTCCAACAACATTTATGAGATTTTTTTCTCTTATTTTGTAAAAAAAGAGGTTTTTGACAGCATCACCAGATCCTCCAGCATCTCACAGCTTCTCCCTCTCTTTACACAATCATCAATTAAAACTGGACAAAGGGTTTTTTTCTCCTTTTTGGAAATTTTAAAGAAGATAAAGTTTGCTTTTTTGGTCTTTTTTCTTTTGATTCTTTGTTAAATTGCAAAGCTTCTTTGTTTTGAGTATCTCATCCCTGAGGATGGTTTTGTGACAATTTTCATGAGGTTTCCCAACTTTTTCGATCTTTTCCGTGTGGTTGCTCAGAACAAAAGAAACTCCAATCACCATCACCTGGGTTGTAGTTCCCTAACAGGAAGTACGGCTCACGGCTGGGCTGGCCTTCACAATAAAAGCTCAGGGAAGCTTAGATTTAAATGGGTTACATTTACGTCTTGTTTTTCTTTTACATTTTTTAATACAAACATTTTTAATCAATTAATCGATTAACGCCTGAGAGAAACTAACGTGGATAACGACGTCTCAGCTTTTAGAAACTGTTTGAATTTTTCTGATTCTGCAAACTGTTAAAGAATAAAAGATATTTAAATGCAAACGTGTCTGCACCCACACATCTTTCGTTAAAAGGGTTAAAGGATGTTTTCTGCTTTCATTACACCATCTGTAAAAGTCCTAACAGAATGTAACTTAGTGTTTGTGATGTGATGTATCACCTGTAGGATCCTGTCGTGTCTGATGGAGCATCTGTACACGGAGAAGATGGTGGAGGACTGTGAGCACAGACTGTTGGAGCTGCAGTATTTCATCGCCAGAGACTGGAAGTAGGTTTTTCTGCTTCTTCTCCGTCTGCTTGTTTTTTCTTTACTGTCAGCGTTAGGAAGTAAAACCTCTGTGTGAACTAAGAAAGTGTTAAAGCTCCAGCCACATCCATTACATTCTAGAATGATGTTACAGTTACTTAAAAATAATAATAATAATAATAATAATAATAATAACATAATAATAACATAATAATATTAATGTAAAAGAAACGAAGTAACATTCTAGAATCATGTTTAACTGACTTAACATTCTAGAATCATGTTAAAGTGACTTAACATTCGAGAATCATGTTAAAGTGACTTAACATTCTAGAATCATGTTTATCTGACTTAACATTCTAGAATCATGTTAAAGTGACTTAACATTCTAAAATAATGTTTAAGTGACTTAACATTCTAGAATCATGTTAAAGTGACTTAACATTCTAGAATCATGTTTATCTGACTTAACATTCTAGAATCATGTTAAAACGACATAACATTCTAGAATCATTTTAAAGTCACTTAACATTCTAGAATCATGTTAAAGTGACTTAACATTCTANTGACTTAACATTCTAGAATCATGTTAAAACGACATAACATTCTAGAATCATGTTAAAACGACATAACATTCTAGAATCATTTTAAAGTCACTTAACATTCTAGAATCATGTTAAAGTGACTTAACATTCTAGAATCATGTTAAAACGACATAACATTCTAGAATCATTTTAAAGTCACTTAACATTCTAGAATCATGTTAAAGTGACTTAACATTCTAAAATAATGTTTAAGTGACTTAACATTCTAGAATCATGTTAAAGTGACTTAACATTCTAGAATCATGTTTATCTGACTTAACATTCTAAAATAATGTTTAAGTGACATAACATTCTAGAATCATTTTAAAGTTACTTAACATTCTAGAATCATGTTAAAGTGACTTAACATTCTAGAATCATGTTTAGCTAACTAAACATTCTAGAATCATGTTTAACTGACTTAACATTCTAGAATCATGTTAAAGTGACTTAACATTCTAGAATCATGTCAAAGTGACTTAACATTCCAAAATCATGTTTAGGTGACATCACATTCCAGAATCACGTAAACTGACATCACATTCTAGAATCACTCGTTCTAGAACTCAGAAAGTGTTAAAGCTCCAGCTGCTCTCCCTCCTCCGTGTGTTCGTCAGGTTGGATCCCATCATGTATAAAAAGTGTCAGGGCGACGCCTCGCGGCTCTGCCACACTCACGGCTGGAACGAGACCAGCGAGATGATGCCACCTGGAGCCATTTTCTCCTGCCTGTACCGCCACGCCTACCGCTCCGTGGAGCAAGGACGGAGGGTGAGTGTCTGCACCGTCTCTGCACCACCAGGGAATATTTAGGGTGAATTCCAATTCCTGTCTTAACCCTCAGTCTCTAAATGCTCCCGCGAAGTGTAAGTTTGTCCTGATTCTCAGAAAGTTAAGGTTGAGGGTTAAGTTTGAGGCTGTATCTCCCTCAATACTGAGATTCTCCGACACCACCCTTGGGACTAAGGGACACCCAGAATGCATTGCGTATTTTCGGTAAATAAACATGGCGTCCAAAGCAGCAGAGAAGGCGAGCTACAAATTAAGTATTTTCTTTGTTAATGGAGATATAAATATGAGGAAAACCATTGTATTATCTTAGTTTAGACCCATTTTATGGATTATTTACCTCGTTGTTGCACAACATTTATTTTTATTTTACCATCTTTTGTCAATAGCGTCCGGTGCAGACAAGCCATGTTGCTATTGTTTAAGTTAGTAAACGTTACAAAATGGTCATTTTTCTCCGTGGTAATGTAATTGTTTATCAAGATAACAGCCTATATAACATGCTTGTGCCCATAATGGTATAAGATGACCGGGCTAATGTCATCTCCTGTAGCCGCAGAGTTATGTAACGATAGTTATAGCAGGTGTTTACCTTTCAATAAACTATGGTTTGCTGTGACAGCTGAATATGTCCGTGGTTGTGTTATATATACAGATATTTTTGATAACGCTAACCGAAGAAATAACTGACAGACAGTCCATAACAATTTCATTTGCATTTAAGGGGTGTCCCATTTCTAAGTCACAAGATAGACCTGAACACTTGGTTTAGAGGGCGACCAAGATTGAGGGTTAAGAGAGGAATTGGAATTGGGCCTTAATCTGATCTCTGCACCTTTATAGGATCAATACATTTTTAAGGTTTTGAGATTCTGACAGTTCAAACTAAAGCTCAACAAAACTTCAACACGTCAGACTCTTTGCTCCATTCTCCTCCCTTGGATGGATATAAAAGATGATAAAATCTTCAGTTAAGACTCAGGAAGGTTGTAAATGTTCTCACTGACCAGAGAATATCCTCGTAGCTTCCCGTCCACTCGTCTGAATCAGAAAACCAGGAAAAGCCCGTGAGTATGACGCGCTGCCGAGCTCGAGATGATCACAGAAATAATCAGAGACTCAGCGTGACGTGGGGTTATGATCCTGTAACTCTGTAATTCTTCTGTCTGTGCATGTGGGGAGGTAATTTTGAAGGGAAATTTCTGAAATGATGGAAAATGTTTCTGATTAATTGGAGCAAATTTGATGAAATCTTCAATCTCGATGTGATGTCTGTGCTTAAACTGATTCTCCACCAAAGAATCAAAATCAGATCATAAAGAGGATTTTTGAGCTAAAGATTGAATTGCAATTGATATTTCCTGTATTGCAATTTTTTGTGCAATAATTTCCAGGTTCCTATCTTCTCTGTTTTTAAACAAACTCATTGTAGAACATGAACAGTTTCATTAATTACAGCACAACAACAACAACCCACTACCACTACAACTGGGACTGATTTTTACACATTTAAACACTTTTACCTTCTTTTTTCACACTTTTAAAGCATTTCATGGATGTTCTTTCACTTTTTCTCGAATTCCTTACCAATTTTTGAGGTTTTTGCCCATTTTTGACACCTTTCACTCTTTTTTTGCCACTTTTGGTCCATTTTTTGCAAGAAACTGACAACCTTCCAAGCTTTCTTGCCATTAATGTTGGTTTTGGCCAATTTTTCCACTTTTCAGAGTCTTTTATCAATTTTTCTCATCATTTTTGCTACTTTCTGAATTTTTTAAGGGTTTTCCAAAATCTGTCTTACAACTTTTTGTTGCTTTTTGGCCATTTTAGTCATTTTCTACTCCTTTTTTGCTAGTTCTAGACTATATATTGCAACAAACTGAACATTTTTTTAGGTTTTATCACAACTTTCTTGCCATTTTTACCACTTTTCACAATTTTTTGTAACTGTTATCACAAATCTTTTCCTACTATTTGAATTTCTTAAAGTGTTCTCCAAATTTTTCTTGCTAAGTTTTGTTGGTTTAGGCCATTTTTGTCACATTTCACTCTATTTTTGCCACTTTGGGTCCAATTTTTTGGCAACAAACTGACTATCTTCCAAGTTTAATCCCAACTTTCTTGCCATTTTTGTTGATTTTGACCATTTTTACCACTTTTCACAATTTTCTGTCACTGTTATCACCAATTTTTTTCCTACTTTTTGAATTTCTTAAAGTGTTCTCCAAAATTGTCTTGCAAATTTTTGTCTTTTTTGCCAATTTTAGACACTGTTCACTCTTTATATGTCACTTTTGGACCATTTTTTGCTACTTTTTGAGTATTTCCAGTTTCTATCCTGATTTAAATGCCAACTTTTGTTACTTTTTTGAACATTTTTACCACCTCAAACTAAGTTTTATTGCTCCTCTTTGCTGTTTTTTCCTCTTTTCTCCACTTGTATAGTTTCTTTTATAAAGGTAGTTTTTAACAGTTTGTCTCTTTGGTTGAGTAACTCTGGTGTAGAACAGAAAACATCTGCAGCTGATATTTTGACACATTTATAGAAATATTTCACTGTCTGACATTAGAATAAAACAACAGGACAGACTGTGGTTTAATCTAATTTGTGATTGATTCCCCAGCCCTGATAAAGAGTGGAGGATTAGTTTAAGGGCTGTTTGTGGAGAATAAATCGTTTTTTTTCCCCTCCTCATCCTGAGTGCTTCCTCCCCTCCAGCTCTCCAGAGACTGTAAAGTGGAGGTGCAGAGGATCCTCCACCAGAGGGCGCTGGACGTGAAGCTGGACCCTGAGCTGCAGAGACGCTGCATGACCGACCTGGGGAAGTGGTGCAGCGAGAAAACGGAGGCGGGTCAGGAGCTGGAGTGTCTGCAGGATCACCTGGAGGACCTGGTGACCGGGTGCAGGGAGGTGGTGGGAAACCTGACGGAGCTGGAGTCAGAGGTGAAGCCTCCACACGATCGGAGACGTCTGTGCGACACTTTCACCTGTTTGTTATTAAGTTTGTTTATTCTGTGCTCAGGATATTCAGATCGAGGCGCTGCTGATGAGAGCCTGTGAGCCCGTCATCCAGACGCACTGTCACGTAAGTCTGCACCCACAAGTAATTTTCTTTCTCTTAAATTTATTTTCTTGGCTTAAAAACATTTCTGTGGCTCTGATTAAAGTGGGTCAAGAAAGAAAGAAAGCTTACAATACAAATAAAGTAACCAAAAATACGAAGAAATCAAGAACATTTGAACACAGACCAGTTCGGTGTTATGACTATATTTGCTCAATAATGATCGCAGAGGCAGATGAGCGACAGTGATTAAAAGATAATCAAGACTGATATTTAGAGCTTCAAATTGACATAAAACTGCTCTGGTAGTAAAACGTGGGCAGTTTATCCCCCCCCCCAAAAAAATCCTGTCAGTTGTTCGGACACACTAGTGAAGTGCAAACTAGATAAAATAAAATTCTAAGATGCACAACATAAATCTAGTGAAAGATTATTAAAGGGCCAGATTTTCATCGCGTGGCTCCGGTTACTTGACAAAAAATATTCTGTTCCCCTAAGTCTGATAATGCGTAATATGTATTCATACAATAGTTCGTTAAAACTCACAGTAAATTTTTGCAAGGTGAAGATGCATCAGTCTGCTTCAACACGATGTCTCTGTATCAGAGTTTGAGAAAATGTTAACTCTCAATCATCCTCCTTCCCATCAGCTGGCATTCGTGTGAGGTAAAGCTAAAAGATAATAATGATAATAATAAGAACTTTATTTATAGAGCACCTTTAAAAACAACAGTTCGCAAAGTGCTTTACAGCAGAGACAAAATCAACAAACAAACAAACAAACAATGCATCAAATAGCAAGCAACAATAAAAATTAATAATCATACAGATCAATCAGAATTAAAAGAGAAGAGAACTCAGGCAGAGAAAGACCCTATGATGAGACCATGAGGACCAGAGGTGAGAAGGAGTAAAAAAGCAAAACAGGAACAATAAAGAGGATAAAAACAACAATGAAATATAGCAGTGAATAAATAAGGTAATAAAAGGATAAAACAGCCTAAAAATTAGAGTGGAAATGAAAACTGGAGCGCTCAAATCATTAAAAATAAATAAATAAAAACATAAATAATTAAAATAAACTCGTAAGTGAATGAATAAATAGGGAGATAAATAGATAAATAAATATAAATAAAGAGGACAAAGAGGTGAAGAGATAGTCGCGGTGATTCTCTTACAACACTAATGCCTTAAATTGTTTTACAAAGAGTAGCAGTAAGAATTCTTCAGAAAATTCATCTAAAAGAACAAACTAATGAGCTGTTTCTGAAGTCAGGACAATTAGAATTGGACTTAAATTCTTTAAAAACATTACTGATTGTGCACAAAGCTAAACGCTCTCTGTTGCCATGTGGTCCTTAAAACCTCTTTATTGAACATTTTTCGACAAGTAGAAGGCAATACAATTTTAAACATCCTTATACAAGAACCACACTTCAACAAAAGTGTGTTTCTGTGACTGGTGTAAAAAAAAAAATGGAAGTGTATTGTGGTTGAATAAGACTCAATCTTCAACCTTCTCCTGTTTTTGTTTTCCTAATCATTCGTGCAAGATTGAGTTTGTGCAATTAATTATGCTTACCATGAAATAAGTACAAATAAATGAAATCATATCAAGAATTTAGCTCCATTTCAGAGAGGTTTAACCCTCCAGTTTTCTCTGTTTGTCTGTTTTTCAGGAGGTGGCTGATAATCAGATCGACACTGGTGACCTGATGGAGTGTTTGGTTCAGAACAAACATCAGAAGGAGATGAACGAGAAGTGTGCGGTGGGAGTGACGCACTTCCAGCTGGTGAGGAAACTAAAGATCTTCATCACTTCAGACTTTCTTACAGCTCCTCACACCCTCATTCTCTCCGTCTCTTTACAGATTCAGATCAAAGATTTCCGTTTCTCCTACAAGTTTAAGACGGCGTGCAAAGAGGACGTCCTCAAACTGTGTCCCAACATCAAGAAGAAGTGAGTCGACGTGTGAAAACACAAACTGCAGTCGTGTTTACGATCAGATTCTCTGTAACCTCTGTGTTTTCTCTCTCTCTCTCTCTCAGGGTGGATGTGGTGATCTGCCTCAGCACCACGGTGAGGAACGACACCCTGCAGGACGCCAAGGAGCAGCGCGTGTCCGTCAAGTGTCGCAAACAGCTGCGGGTGGAGGAGGTGGAGATGGTACGTGGTGACGCTGGGATCAGAAAAGAGTTTGCTCAGGGATTTAGATTTTAATATATTTTTAAGCTTTTGCAACAACGATCAAGAGGAAATCTTCAGCTCCTTCTTCTTCTTATCAAACCGATGTTTTTATCTCTGAAGTTGCTTTGAGTTGCTCCTCTCCTTCGCCTGCAGGGATTAAAAAGTTTCTGTAAATCTTTAAATCCCTGAATCTCTTTCAGTCTGAGGACATCCGCCTGGAGCCCGACCTGTACGACTCCTGTAAGCAGGACATCAACAAGCTGTGTCAGAACGTGGCGTTTGGAAACGCTCAGGTCCGTGGAAAAATCAACATTTATTTTTCCAAAAACCATGGAAACTTAACGAACGTGTGTTACAGAAGTTGATTGCTGCTTTCTCTTTTTCTCTCCTTGTAGGTGACGGAGTGTCTGAAGGAAAACAAAAACCAGCTGACGCCGCGCTGCCACCAGAGGATCTTTAAGCTCCAGGAGGTGGAGATGGTGGATCCAGAGCTGGATTATCAGCTGATGAGAGTCTGCAAACACATGATCCGGGTAAAACCAACGTCACATGCACTGATCTGTTCCTGATATCAGCCTCTAAAATATCCTCAAACCTTTCACTGATGCCTAAAGAGAAACGTGTGTGTCTGTAACGTCGGTTTGTGGACGTGTGTTTCAGCGTTTCTGCACCGAGTCTGAGGGGAAAAACATCCTCCAGTGTCTGAAACAGAACAAGAACAGTGAACTGATGGATCCAAAGTGTAAACAGATGATCACAAAGAGACAGATTACACAGAACACAGGTAAACACACAAACACACACACATATTGTTAAAAATGAACATTGACATTAATTACTCCAAGACAACAACCCTTGAAATTCCATTTTTGCTCATTTCAGTCACTTTTCACTTAATTTTCCCACCACTTTTGGACCAATTTTGCTTCTTTCTGACTATTTTTCTAGTTATATCCCAACTTTCTTGACATTTGTTTGTTGGTTTTTTGGCCATTTTACCACTTGTCACTGTTTTTTTGCAACTTTTTTCCGCATTGCTGCTGCCTCTAACTATTTCCAAGTTTTCTCAGAATGTTCCTGCCCATTTTTGTTGGTTTTTGTCAATTTAAGTCACTTATAATTTTTTCCCACTATTTTTTGCTTCCTTCTGACCATTTTTTGTTGCCTTTGTCTATTTTTTACCACTATTTCACTGTTTTTTTTGCCATTTGTTTCCCCATTGTTGCTGCCTCTAACTATTTTCCAAGTTTTCTCAGGATGTTTTTGCTCATTTTTGTTGGTTTTTGCTCATTTTAGTCATTTTTCATGATTTTTCCCACCATTCTTCACTTCCCTCTGACAATTTTTTGTAAGGTTTTCACCACTTCTCACTTTTTTTTGCCTCTTTTTTCCTTATTGTTGCTGCCTGCTGACTATTTTCCAAGTTTTCTCTGAATGTTCCTGCCCATTTTAGTCACTTTGACTTCGTTTTCCACCATTTTTTGCTTCCTTCTGACCATTTTTCAGATTTTATCTCAACTTTCTTGCCATTTTTTGTTGCCTTTGGCTACTTTTACTACTTCTCACTGTTTGTTTTGCCACTTTTATCCCCATTGTTGCTGCCTTATGACTATTTTCCAAGTTTTCTAAGAGTTCTCTTGCCGGTTTTTGTCCATTTTAGTCACTTTTCACTTTTGTTCCCATCATTTTTTGCTTCCTTCTGACCATTTTTTTCAGGTTTTCTCTGCTTTTCATTGTTTTTTACCACTTGTTTCCCCATCGTCTGTGCCTTCTGACTTTTTCCCAAGTTTTCTAAGAATTTTCTTGGCCAATTTGGGTGGTTTTTTGGCCGTTTTAGTCAATTTTCACTCTTTTTTTCACCACTTTTGGACCATTTTCTGCTTCTCTCTGAGTATTTTTCAATTTGTCTTCCAATTTTTGCTGCTTCTTCACCATTTTTTTTGCCTTAAGCTTAATTATATTGCTGCTTCTTGTTTTTTTTTTGCCATTTTTCAGCATTTAGATTGTTTGTCTTGCAAGGCTAAGTTTCAACAATTTGGCTCATTGATTGAGCATGACTATGTAATTCTGGTGTAGAGCATTAAACACCCACTGGTAAATTAATCTTTTATTCTGACACAGGTTAAAGAAATATTTCACTGTCTGCGAGTAGAGTATTTACTTATCTGTGTGTGTGTGTCCAGACTACAGGTTGAACCCCGTCCTGAGAAAAGCCTGTAAAGCCGACATCCCAAAGTTCTGTCAGCCGATCCTGAACAAGGCGACGCCCGACAGCGAGCTGGAGGGTCAGGTTATCGCCTGCCTCAAACTCAAATACGCCGACCAGGTCAGACGCGACTTAATAATTCTTATTTACTCCATTTAGAAGTTTGGTGCAAAAGTTTTCATGCTATTTTTTTTGCCTGAACGTCTTTTCTGGCATTTACGGTAACCTGTTTTAACCTGCACAGTTCCCTAAGTTTTTTACCTGCACTGCTTTTCTGATATTACGGTAGTCTGTTTAAACCTGTGTATTATTTTTAATCTTTGCATCTTTTCATGCAGTTATGGTAGTTTATTTCAACCTGCTTTTCTGGTATTTATGGTACATTAATTTCAACCTGCACAGCTTTTTCATTTTTTACGGTACTTGTACTTCAGCCTGAACACCTCTTCTGGTATTTCTAGTATTTTAATTTCAACTTGTATAACTTTTCTGGTATTTACAGTGAGTTTATTCCAACCTGAACGGCTTTTTGTGACATTTACGGAACTTTGATTTCAACTTGCACAGCCTCTCTTGTATTTACGGTTTTTTAATAATCTGCACGGCCTCCTTGGCTCTTGCAGGAAATGTTTTAAACCTGTGCAGTGTTTGAGACTTCGATATTGGTCAACTTAAGTCTCTTTCCAAGTATAAAAATCTGTAACTACTTACTTTATCTGTGATTTCCTGGTTTTGAACGTCATCTCTGTGTTTGTGTTTTGACAGCGTTTGTCTCCAGACTGTGAGGATCAGATCAGGGTCATTCTGCAGGAGTCGGCGCTGGATTACAGACTGGACCCTCAGCTGCAGCTTCACTGCACACAAGAGGTAAAAACACACACACACTTCTCTTTTCTTTCTTAAACACAGATTTAAATTGACTTAAAATCAGTAAAAACTGTATTTTTCCCCAAATGAAACTGGACTCTTTACCTGTCATGTGTCTTTGTGTCCAGCAGGGGGCGATGAGTAACTGTTGGTTGGTGTTTGTTTTCAGATTTCCACGCTGTGTCCTGAGGAGGCGGCGGCTCAGGAGCAGACGGGGCAGGTGGAGGAGTGTTTGAAGGTGAATCTGCTGAAGATCAAACAGGAAGGATGTAAAAAGGTAAACAAACTCAGCGCTGCCTTCACTGACCCCTGAGAGGGTAGAAAATCCCAGTGTCAGAACACAACATCTGTAAACCTGCTGTTCAGAACAGTTTCTGTCTCCGGTTAAATGGATGCACGACAAGAAATGAATATAAATAGAGAGAAATGAGATACAGATGCTCATAATTGATGTGTCAAAACTTTCTTCACGACTTTTTCTGTTTCTTTTTCGCTTTCCTCCTCGTCCTGCAGGAGGTGTTAAACATGCTGAAGGAGAGTAAAGCAGACATCTTTGTAGACCCCGTCCTCCACACGGCGTGCGCTCTGGACATCAAACACCAGTGTGCAGCCATCCCACCCGGCAGAGGGCGCCGTGAGTCCACAAACAAACACACACACGGGTCAATGACAAAAAGAGGGTCGAAAACGTATTTTTAAAAAGTTCTTTGAAAATGGATAAAAACATATTTCTGAGTGAAGAATTATGTTTTCTAACAGATTTCAGTAGTTGACCAACATTTCAAAGTTTTTAGGTTCATTATTTTTTAGTATTTTTAATTTGAGCACCCAAAAATGTCAGGTGGTGCAACCAAATATATGAAAATATATTTATATGTTCCTGTTATTTTTTCTGTGTGAAATTATTGGCAAGTATCTCTCAAGTGTCTGTAGTGACTCATACATTTTCATTTTGTGTGTTTCATTTCTTTTATTNAAATTTCTTAACAGCTTTAGAATTCTTTTTATTTGCAAAGAATGTTTTATTTAAAAAGGTTCAAGCATAAAATAATGCCACTGTATTTTTAATTTCCATTTACAATAACTGACATTCAATTTTTAGAGTTTAATTACTGTGGATACTTGTCAGGACGGTTGCACCACCTGACATTTTGGGGGTTTGAGGAACCAAAACACAAAAAAACATGTTATATTTTAATAGTTTAAAGATGTGTTCAAATAACACAGGTTTCATAGAATAAAGAAATACATGTGATGAAATACTCAAAGAAAGGGACGTCACCTCATTGACCCACAAACCTCAGCAGCAGGTCACAGAAACCAGGAGTGAAAAACAGTGTTGGGCAGAAATACGTTTCTGTAATGATTACTTTTACTAATAAGGAGCAGTGTAACTAATTACCCTTGAAAACCCAGTAATAATATTTCAGTTTCTCACCCAAAAGTAACTCCCTATTCCCTGAACGTTGGGGTCTGGATTTGTTCATGTTTAATTGTTTTTCTTTTTCACTGGACTTTTCAAGAATGAGATGTAGAGTGGATACTTTCTCACCAGCTGCTGATATAAATTGCTTTTGCATGCAAGCAGGCCAGTCTGTGACTATGGGTCATTGTTTGGGTCATTAACTATATTTATGTGTTTTGGGTCTTACATTTAATTCAAAGTGGCATTAAAAGGTCTTAAAAAGTCTTAAATTTGACTTGCTGAAACCTGCAGGTACACATCAACACTGTTAAAGAAAAATGATGCTCCTAACGTCCTTTGATATTATTATTATAATTTTTTCTTATTTTTGAGTTTTTGAAAAGTGCTCTAGAAATAAAATGTATTGTTATTATTTTCAAACATTTTTAAGGACCATATTTAAAAACCCTTTAACTGAGTTTCTCGTGTGTTTCGTGGTTGTTCTCAGAGATGTCGTGTCTGATGGAAGCTCTTCAGGACAAACGTGTTCGTCTGCAGCCCGAGTGTAAGAAGAGACTTCAGGATCGCATCGACATGTGGAGCTACGCCGCTAAGGTACCACGACCACGCCCATAGGCGGCAGTTTAGGGGGGGCGTGTCCCACCCGTCCCCCCCTAAACTTTTACACTTTACACTTTTTGCCAGACGTCAGTTTGCCCCCTTCATGTGTAACCCTCGATTCACACTCAAAACGTCAGCGCTGCGCACTTACACCAGCTTCCACTGCAGCCACATGTTCACACAGCCTGAGCTGTGTCTGTCTGTTTCTACTCGTTTTTAACAAAGACAAAGTCGCTGGGGTTTGGTATAGTCTCCGCATCAGTTCAGAACAAGAGAATGAAAGACTTCGATCCGGTGGAAGTTTATACTTTAAGATCACTGATTCGTTAATTTCGCTGTCAATCAAAAAGGGTTTTAGCCTCAGACAGATCATCCAATCATCATGCAGAAGTTGAGTGTCAGGCCCCGCCCACTGCCCCATAGACCCCAATAGAAGCTGAGCGTCCGATGGGCGGGACAAAGCTCAGTATTTATCCAATGACCATCCAGTTTCACACAGTGGAACGACCCACTTCGCTCATGTCTGAAGCTGCAGGGATGAGTGAGAAGGAAGTCGTGTCTGTTTCCTGTGATAAATCGTTAATTCTGAGCAAAACATGAACGCATTCTTGCGCACAATTTGTCAGTGAAATGTTCACACAGCGGTAAATAGTTCATCACTTTATTCTTCTGTTTCAGGGAAAGCTGAGCTTCCTTTGCAGTCTCAGAGTAATCACCTTGTTTATATCCTGTTTACTGATGACATAGGGGCGCGTAGAGTCTCCTTTAACTCCACAGAGCTGTTAAAACCTTTGTTTAGAAATCCAACGCTGTCTGAAGCATTTTTGAACAGAAAATGATCAGGAAAAGAACATAACCACCTGAAATAAAAAAGATACCCACTCACACCAGATTTGTATAGGAACTGTGGTCGCTTTGCACAGGGATTAAAAACATCTCATTCGCATTTATTATGAACTCTCAGAGGTCTCAGGTGAAACTGATCCACTGCAAACAGGAGAGTAGATGCATTTTAATAAAGCCTTACTTTAAGTAGTCGTCATCATCCCCAGCACCTCTCAGAAATCATTTTGCAAATAGTTATTGTCCCCCCCCCACTTTTCAAAACAAACTGACGCCCTTGACCACGCCGCTACACAGACACACACTCCTCAGTTATAAACACACCTGTCCTCACGCCTGTCTCCACGCCCTCCTCCACCAGGTGGCGCCCGCTGAGGGTTTCTCAGACCTGCGGTACGTCCACTACTGCAGTGGCAGGTTCTTGATGTAGGACTGCCACTAGCCGCGGCCGCACCGCGACGAGAAGGAGTACCCCGACGAGACGCCGTCTAAGTGGTTTGCGCAGTGAGTCCTCGACTTCCTGTCCATCTGGGGCGGGTGAGGCCCCAGTCCTGTGCGGGTGTCCTCTTTGCTGGTGTCGACTTATAATTAACAAAAAACTCCTCCTCCTCCTCCTTTTCATCTGGGAACACTCCTCCATCAGCGGGAAGACATTACCCACAATCCTCCAGGGGAAAAGTGGCTTTACCTGTGACTCATCTGCTCCAGAGCCCCGCCCACTTCCCGTCTTCTTCTTCTTCTTTTTTCTCCTCTTCCTGAAGAGTCGCCGTCAGATGCAGATGCAGTAATTCTCCACTTTTTCTCACCCAGGAGGAGGAGGAGGGGGGAGGTGTGGGCGAGGGGGAGGGGGGTGTAAGTTATGGAGGTCAAAGGTCAGAAAACATGGAGGCGGTGGCGGCGGCGAATGAACCCGTGATGAGTGTAAATGTGTAGAAATGGGGAAATGATGCTCATGTATAGAGCTGTTTAATGACTCCAGCATTTTAATGACGACTGAGTGTGTGTGTGTGTGTGTGTGTGAAAAAGAGAGTGTGTGTGTGTGTGTGTGTGTGTGTGTGTGACCTAAATTGTCTTTCTACCACCATTTTTTCATTCGTCCTCCTGCTTAAAGAGGTCTCAAGGGTTCGTTTGACTCTGGATATATCCTTTTTTTTTGTTGTTTTTGTTTGTTTTCGTTTTCGCTGATGTGTGTTCGTTTGATTTTATCGCCATGGGACTGCCAGGTGGGCGGTGCCAACCAGCCGACCCTCTCACACAAACGTTCCTTCGGGAACAGGGATTTATTTTTGAGACTTCCCTCGTGGGAGAAAAAAAAAAAAAAAACCTCAGCTCTCTCTCCTTTTATGCAGTCTGATGATTATTTTTCGAAGCAGTTCTCCGTTTTCCCAGCCCCCTACACGTGCCATAAACGCACCACGCTGTTTGGCATCTCTCGCCACCTTCCAGGGAAGCTGTTTTTATTTTGTTTGATTTTCTCTTCGTGGAGTTTGGGGGGCTTTTTATCGCGCTGGTTGGTACTTTGAAGCTTTGAAGCGATGCAGGAGAAAAATTCAAGAAGATTCTAGATTCTTATAGAGATGTGAACATTTGTGTAAAGATGATACTGGAATCATTGCACATTTTTGGTTCTTTTTTTATATCTATAAATATATATATATTGTTTTGTCATAGCCTTATTTATTTGTTTACTAATGGTCAAAGTTTGTTTCTTTTTTTTTTTTTTTTTCTATGATTTGAATGTTCGCTGGTTGCCTTTTTCTTCAGCGAGCGAGCGTCTCCTTTTCCTCTGCAGGAGGGAGAAGAGGGGGGGGATTCAGGGGGCCGAGAGTTTGGAAAGAAAACCAAATGTTTGAAGTCGTGAAGAAGTGAAGCAAAAATCCTGTCCGGGACGATTTTATGTGAAGATGAAAACCCAGATAGTTTGGATTTTCACAGCATCTCAGAATAACTTCAACAAAACTTCGTCGTGTTTTACAAAACACGAGAAAAATCAACCCAGACTGGTCATGAAATCTACACTTTGATGAAGATGTTTCTGCTTTTGTTTTCTCAAACTGTGGTTGGAAATAACAGAAATTCTGACGCTTAATCTGTTTCAAAAGTCTTTAAACTCGGCGCTGGTCAGCCTCAGTTTTACAGTCCTAGGAAAGTTAAACTAAGACAGAAGGCTGGTTAGTCAGAAGGACCTTTAGTCAAAAATCACGAGGCCGTTTACTCACAAACCCTGAAAGTCAGACAGCCCTCAAGTCAAATATCAGAATGTGATTCCCTCAGAAGGCAGGTTTGTCAAAAAAAATCACAAGGCCATTAGAAAGCCAGTCAGCCAGAAGGACCTCTGGCAAAAAAATCAGGAGGTCCATTAGACAGAATTTGGGTTAGTCAGAAGGACCTTTAGTTAAATATCACAAGGCCATTTACTCAAAAGGCCTGTTAGTCACGAGCCCTGTAAGTCAGACGACCCGGTAGTTAGAGGGCCAGTCAGTCAAAAAATCAGAAGGTCTGGAAGACAGAAGTCCAATCAGCCAGAAGGATGTTAAGTCAAAAAATCAGAAAGTCCTCAAGACAGAAGGCCTGTTAGTCAGTTGTAGCCGTGGTCAAGAAATCAAAATGTCTGTAAGGAAGAAGGTCAGTTGGTGAGTCGGACCTTTAGTCAAAAAAATCAGAAGGTTTTTAAGACAAAAGGCTTGTTAGTCAAAAATCTAAAGGTCAGCACAACTGATTGCCGGTAAGTCAGAAGGACCTGAAGTCAAATTTTACAAGGCCTGTAAGTCATTAGCACTGTGAATCAGACGGCCAGTCAGTCAAAAAATCAGAGGGTATGCAAGACAGAAGGACCTTAAGTCAAATGTTTCGAGGCCATTAACTCAGAAGGCCTGTTAGTCAGTATGACCTTTTATCAGAAATCTGATACTCGGTTAGTCAGAAGGCCCTGAAGTCAAATTTTATAGGGCCATTTTCTTAGAAGGCCTATAAGTCATGAGCCCTGTTAGTCAGAGGGCCAGTCAGTCAAAAGATCAGAAGGTCCCTAAGAAAGAAGGCCTGTTAGTCAGTTTTACCCTTAGTCAAGAAATTAGAAGGCCCATTAGTCAGAGGGCCAGTTAGTCAAAATATCAGAAGGTCCGTAATAAAGAAGGCCAGTCTATCAGAAGGCCTGTTAGTCAGTAGTTCCCTCAGTCAAGAAATCAGAATAAGACAGAAAGACCTTAAGTCAAATTTTGCAAGGCCATTAACTCCTAACGCCTGTTTGTCACAAGCCCTGTAAGTCAGAAGGCCTGTTAGTCAGTATGACCTTTCGTCAAAAATCTGATAGCCGGTTAGTCAGAAGGCCCTGAAGTCAAATTTTATAGGGCCATTTTCTTGGAAGGCCTGTTAGTCTTGAACCCTGTGAGTCAGAGGGCCAGTCAGTCAAAAAATCTCAAGGTCTATAAGAAAGAAGGCCGGTCTGGCAGAAGGCCTGTTAGTCAGTTGCACCCTTATGCAAGAAATCAGAAGGTATGTAAGACAGAAAGACCTTAAGTCAAATTTTACAAGGCCATTAACTCCAAAGGCCTGTTAGTCAGTCCGACCTTTAGTCAAAAATCTGATAGCCGGTTAGTCAGAAGGCCCTGAAGTCAAATTTTATAAGGCCATTTTCTTGGAAGGCCTGTTAGTCTTGAACCCTGTGAATCAGAGGGTCAGTCAGTCAAAAAATCAGAAGGCCTGTTAGTCAGTTGCACCCTTATTCAAGAAATGACAAGGTCCGTAAGATAGAAGGACCTTAAGTCAATTTTTAGAGGGCTATATACTCAAACTATATATGCCCTGTAAGTCAGAAGGCCCATTAGTCAGTAGGACCTTAAGTCAAATTTAAAAGGCCATTTACTCACAAAGTCTGTTGGTCACGAGCCTTTTAAGCCAACAGGCCCATTCATCAGAGCGCCAGTTAGTCAAAAAATCAGATGGCCGGTAACACAGAAGGACCTAAAGTCACATTTTACAAGGCCATTAACTCAGAAGGCCTGTTAGTCACAGGCCCGTTTGGTGTAAGATAGAAGGCCTGTCAGCCAGTTAGCAGCAAAATTAAGGATTTCAACAACCAGGAAACAAAACTGTTGACTGTTTCAAACCCAGAATCTGTGATGTTGTTGCTCTTTGCTTGTTGCTTTGTTTTGATTCAGACTCACAAACAGTCGACACTAAATTCTGACCTGAAGCGTTTTTTTCAAACCGTTTGTTGCAGCTTCATCACTTTGGAGCTGATTTAAACCAAACATGCGACTTTATCTTTGACATTTTAACCACTCTTCATTTCTCTGCCTCTGCTGTAATCGACACTGCTGTAATCTTCACTTTCTAAAAAACTTGTTAAACTCAAACGTTTTCTGTATTTTGCTCTTGTTCTTGACACTGATCAGCTTCGTTCGTCACATTTTACTCGACTCATATTTGTCTCCAGGAGTAAAAAACGCTTCAACTCTTCAGTTCCTGTCCACAAGTTGGGATTTAATTCTGGAAACTTGAAGAAGTTTTTTAACGTACGCTGGGAAATCTCGCGCTCTCTGGTCTCGCGGTGAGGCCCCGCCCCCCCCCAGCTCGTTCAGGTGTACATGTGTACTATACTGAGTGATCACATACTGTAAAAACGCCGTGCGTGCAGTCGGCCTGTACTCTTTCTTTGTTTTCTAACTGTGGACGCTTGCGGTGGCGAGCGCCGCCCTCCTGCTTGTAAATGAGACGTCCTGATTCGTTCAAATGCCTTTTTTCGTTTTTCCTCCATCTGACGTCTTCAAAGCGTGCCTACTCGCCGTCCTGTCGAGGATCCCGCCGCTGTACAGACCATCAGGCCGAGCGGCGTCTGGGCCTGTGAATGAACCAGTGAAGAAATGAACGAGTGTGTGTGTGTGTTCTCGTGTGTGTGTGTTGCCCACAGACGCCGTGAGATCTTCGGTTCCTCGCTGTTCTTGTCGTTTCCAAAGCGATGACGATGAGAACGTTTTGATTTGCAGTTTGTGATGAAATGATTTTTTTTGTAAACAATGTTTTGTGTTTGATCCATGGAGTTTCCTCATCTTTGATTCGTTTTTTCTCCCTGTCCACGTTTTCTTTTCGCTTCTTTTTGTTCTGTACAGACGGAAATTGGACAGTTTGTTAATAATAATAAAGTCTGCAAGGTTTCTATTCTGTCGTCCGCTCTCTTCATTTCTCTAGAGCAGTGATTCCCAACCTGTGGGCTGTGGCCCCCTGGTGGGCCGCAGAGATATTGCAAGTAGGCCGCCAAATCATTTTCAAAATAGTCTGAATTTTAATGGAGGTTAATCTTTTAAAGAAACTAAAATACAGAATGATGTTTAAAATGTTAAAACTCAGTTGCTTTTTAAAGGATGTTATACATGCTCTAAGGTTTGTATACAAGAATAGCACTTGAAGAAAACATGTTAAAGCCCAACATGTATCATGACCCTAAATTTAACAAAGCCCTGAAATCTAATAAGAAAACTGTAGTAAAACCTGAAATGTAATAAAACAAATGTAATCACTGACCAAAAATTTAACAAGTTGTTGATTTAACATTGTGGGCAAGTGGTTATTTTATTATTTTGGGCTCCACATCTGACATAATTGACCAGTTATAACAATTTGGGTTTTATTACTTTATTTTTTCTTACATTTTGGGTCTTTGTTACAAATCGAGCTCTAACAAGGCATTATATAGCCTCCTGTACTTATTGAAAGTGGGCCGTGAAAGTGTTGGAGACTTAAAAGTGGGCCTTGAAATGGAAAAGGTTGGGAACCAATACTCTTAAGTTTTCTGAAGCCTCTCAGGTTCTTCAGGGAAAAACTTTCTTTGGATTATAAAAAACTTTTCTCTAGATCTATTAAACCATTGCAAGAAATTATCTTGTATTAAAAAACATTTTCCAGAATCTTGTCAGGTTCAAAAGTAAAGTCTGGAGCTTCCTAAATTTAAATGAGCTTTTCTGTTTTTCAGAGTCTTGTAAAAGTGTCGCAGGTTTTTCTCAGGACTTGACTAATCGTCCGTTAGAATTCTGGAGTTTTTAAAGATCTTAAAGTTTATCCTGAGCTCGTTAAAGTTTCTCTGGATTTTGCGAAATCTTTCCAGGGTTTTGCAAAATTCTCAGGATCTTGCAAAACTTTCTCTGGATCATTTGAAGATTCTCTGGGTTTAATTTGGGATTTTGGAAAAAAAAAAATCATAACTTGTAGGACCAGAAATGTTTTTCAGGAGGGTTAGGGTTCAACTTCATTTACTCAAAAGTTCAACTTTTTTATTTGAGAATTTTGATTTCATCTCAAAATTTTGAATTGACCTCAAAATTCTGACTTTTTATCTCAAAATGTTGACCTTTCTAAAATTTCAACTTATGTCAAAATTTTTAATTCCTATCCCAAAATTTCAACTTTATCTCAAAGATTTGACTTATTACTGATATTGAACAGTATTTCTCAAAGTTATGACTTAATTTCTAAAAAATTTGAGTTTATCATCCTCAAATTTTTGAATGTTTAATCTTGAAATGTTGACTTTTTATCTCAAAATTTTGACTTTAATATGGGGGAAGGAGAGAATTTCAACATTTTTTTCTTTTTTTCTTCTTTCTTTGAATTGGCTATTATGAGCTTCCATAGCTGTTTCTGTTCCAGTTTGACTGATTTTCTTTTCGGCTCCATTTCCTGGTTCAGACCTCAGGTTTCTTCTCTGATTCAGCTTTATTATATTACATGTTTCATATTTTCTATTTTTGTAAAATCCTGTGTGAGCTGATGTTGGTTTTCTGGAAACATTCTTGGAGTCCTAAAAGTGTCTCAGGTGTTGAACCTGTCAGTTTCTGCTTCACCTTCACTCAGTCTCATATACACACTCAACTTTGACTCTGTGTTTGCTCCTGTGTGTGTTTTCTCTCATGTGTGTGTGTGTTTTCTGTCTCGTGTTTTCTGTCTCATGTGTGTTTTCTGTCTCGCGTGTGTGTTTTCTGTCTCGTGAGTTTTCTCTCATGTGTGTGTTTTCTGTCTCATGTGTGTTTTCTGTCTCGTGTGTGTGTTTTCTGTCTCGTGTGTGTTTTCTGTCTCGTGTGTGTGTTTTCTGTCTCGTGTGTTTTCTGTCTCGTGTGTGTGTTTTTTGTCTCGCGTGTGTTTTCTCTCGTTTGTGTTTTCTGTCTTGTGTGTGTGTGTTTTCTGCCTTGTGTGTGTTTTCTGTCTCGTGTGTTTTCTGCCTTGTGTGTGTTTTCTGTCTCGTGTGTTTTCTGTCTCTTGTGTGTGTGTTTTCTGTCTTGCATGTGTGTGTGTTTTCTGTCTCGTGTGTGTTTTCTGTCTTGTGTGTGTGCTTTCTGTCTCGTGTGTTTTCTGTCTCTTGTGTGTGTGTTTTCTGTCTTGCGTGTGTGTGTGTTTTCTGTCTCGTGTGTGTTTTCTGTCTCGTGTGTGTTTTCTGTCTCTTGTGTGTGTGTTTTCCGTCTTGTGTGTATTTTCTGTCTCTCGTGTGTGTATTTTCCGTCTGGTGTGTGTGTTTTCTGTCTCGTGTGTGTTTTCTGTCTTGTGTGTGTTTTCTGTTGCGTGTGTTTTCTGTCTTGTGTGTTTTCTGTCTCTTGTGTGTTTTCTGTCTTATGTGTGTTTTCTGTCTCGTGTGTGTGTTTTCTCTTGTGTGTGTGTTTTCTGTCTCAAGTGTTTTCTGCGTCTCTGCTCTCTGGAGGTTTCAGGTCGTCTGACGGATCCTTGTTAAATTCTTTTCTCTAAAACACGTCGGCCTCACAGTTTACGACTCAAACATCTGAAAACATCCAAAAGTTTTTTTACTTGTGGAGGAGTGAGAATGTTTTAAAGGAAAAAGAATAAACCTGCTCACAGTCATCGAAGTTAAACTGTTTATTGTGAAGAAACACTGCTTCAACTTTACAAACATGTTTGCACAGTTATAGGAAGAAAAATTGGGCGTCTGTTTGATAAATGAAAAACTTTAACTTATCAAAACTAACTTCATTAAAGAAATAATAAAAATCCACAGCAACAGTGCATCACAAAAAGGTTTTTCTGCCTGATAACATTTATAAAACATTTTAAAAAAACTCCTGACATTACAATGAGACGACAAAAATGTTGACTTGTCCTTTTTTACGCTTCGAAACAGAAACATTAAAAATGAACCATGGACTTTTTTTTTCTCTTTTTTGTTAAGATTTTAATTGGTTAGTGTTGATTTTTGTATCTGGGGGTCGCAACTCAAAAAGGTTGAGAATAATTGTCCTAAAGAACGAAATGGTGGTGGCTAAAGTTTCCAAATTAAAGCCTCAAAACAGGAACTGAACTTTTATTTTGGCGATTTTTAATTGAATGTTTTAAAATTAGCCAACTTTAAAGGTGAGTGACTTAAAGAGCATTTGACGGAATAATAACAGTACAATCAATAAATACTTCAGGGTTTTAATTTCTCGTGGCCTTAAAAAGTTTGTGGTTCTTCCTCTCAGGGGTTAAAGTTCCACCGCCGTGGACCTTGAAGAGTTTTACATCGTTAAAACTCGATGCCGCTCTGCTTCTCGCACTGGAACCACTCCATTGCTGGGTCGTCGCACAAGGAGAGGTCGAGCGAGTAGAGGTGAAGCCGGAGGTCTCAGCGGCCGGGGCGCTACCCGCAGTGGTCCTCCTCGCACGGCCAGACCGCGGGCCTCGCGACGTGCGACTTTACTGGGGCGGGCACTGGGGGGCGGTCCGGCTTGGAGTGCGTGTCGCCCAGCACTGACCGCCGCCTGTGGGACTTCTCCTGCGCCCCCCGCCTGTACAATCTGTGGTGCCTGTCCTTCACCTTCCTCTACCTCGACCCGCGGACCCACGTCGGACATAGAGGGTCGTACGTGCCCAAGGAGAGTGTCGCGGACGTCTTTGTTTTGTCTTTGTAGACTTAGACGAGGAGTCTCTGAGGTACAAACAAAACCAGCGCACCACAAAGAGTTGCAAACAAATCGGCGTCTCCTCCATCATCCTCCCCTCACGTCGGGTGTTTTACGACGTGTTATTCTCCGGAACAATCACATCTTTGGTTTTATCTTCGTCTGCACATCATGACACAATGATGACTATGACAGCTGAGTCCAAACCACACCCCAACCTTTGTTTACGCCACATGGGCGGAAAAATGCAGAGTCGACTCAAAATAAGACAATGAAGCCCAGAAAGAGGCGGGTCACTCTTTTTGCTGATGATACTCTGACCTATTTATGAAACGACGACTCATCCAGGAGGGTTTAAGCTTCTGTTTTTGTCTCTAACTTTAGTTAGAACATTTCAATACTTCAGCTTCTTCAGTTTAGTTCTTTGGTTGTTCTAATAAGAGAATCAACATCGTTTTTCTGGGGTCAAACAAAGAAAATTTGTATAATGTTGCATTTGAAATATTACAAGATTCACTTTGCCAGTGTCACTTTTTGCATTTATTTATTTGGTAACACTTTATTTGATGCCACCTTTGATGCAAAGTCAATATTGTTTGGGGATGAATTTATGTTGTCTTTGTAAATATCAAGTTGTTGTATCAAATACATCCCCAAACAATGATATTGAGGTCAGGAGACTGAGATGGCCACTCCAGAACCTTCACTTTATTCTTCTGTAGCCAATTGCAGGTCCACTTGTCCTTGTGTTTTGGATCATTGTCATGTGTGAACGTCCAAGTACGTCTTATTTAATTACCCTGATGAAAAGTTTCCCTCCCCCAGTTCTTAATAGCGTGTATTTCCCCCTTTAACATCAGTGACAGCTTGAAGTCTTTTGTGCTGGTTGTGGATGAGGGTCTTTATTTTCTCAGATGGTAAAACTGACCATTCTTCTTGGCAAAAAGCCTCCAGTTCCTGTTAATTCTTGGTCTGTCTTGCATGAACCGCAGGTTTGAGATCTCCCCAGAGTGGCTCAATGATATTGAGGTCAGGAGACTGAGATGGCCACTCCAGAACCTTCACTTTATTCTGCTGTAGCCAATGGCAGGTCCACTTGTCCTTGTGTTTTGGATCATTGTCATGTGTGAACGTCCAAGTACGTCTCATGTGCAGCTTCTGGGCTGATGAATGTAAATAAAGGAGGTAACAAAAGACTATTGTACGACACTCTGACTCTACCGATGAGGTCTTGGAAGGGAAAAGCTTAATAGGTCGAGTAAATTTTATTACACCATTTGACCATCTTCAGAATATTATCTATTAATACTGATTTATACCTATGCTGTATATAATAAACCAGTCATTTGGTGTGGAAGAGAATAAAACCCAAGCAAATTAAGGAAAAACAAATAATATAAAACATCAAAGGAGGTTAAAAGAAGGCAAGAGGACCACAGGAGGACAATAAGAAGATAAAAAGAGAAGACTAAAAAGAGCATAAAGAAAAATTGTCAGAGTCACAGCTCTGCAGTTTTTGTGTCGTCTCCTTCTTACGCCACATTCGCTCATAAATCAAATCTCTCTAAACGCTCATAAACAGTCTCACGCCTCTGAGCGCCATCAGAGCCTGGTCTGAAACCTCAGGTTCAGGGCGTCTGAAGCCAAACCTCAGTCTGACCCTGAGCCCGGCCGATGCCGACAGTGGAGGGAGGAGGCAGGAAGCTGGGGGGGAGGTGGGGGGAACAGCCATTGTTTTCTGCTCTCTCTCCCTGTCATTAACATTTAATCTGACTCTGCTTCTGTCTCTGGAGGTGAGAGACTCTGTGGTTTTCTTTGTCTCAACACTTTCATTTCCTCTCTGCTGCTTTGTCGGCACTTTTTCATTGTTGTCTCACAATTATTTTAGACTCTTAGCAGCGAGTCTTTCAGACGATTAACAGAGGCTCAAATCACTTATATGAAGACCTCTACGTACACTCGCCTACTTTTTCTGACAAAACTGACATTTCTGGATTCTGAGTCATGAGGAAAGAAAAAGAATTGTCAAAGTTTCTGCAGGAAAAGTGAATCCAACTGTATAAAAGAGGAAAGGGATATAAAAAGATATCCAAGGAACTGAGGATGCCAATAAGCAGAGTTCAAACTCTAATGAAGAAGTGGAAAATGAGGGATTCTGTTGAAACCAAACCACGGTCAGGTAGACCAACAAACATTTCAGCTACAACTGACAGGAAAATTGTTTGGGATGCAAAGAAAAACCCACAAATAACTTCAGCTGAAATACAGGACTCTCTGAAAGAATGTGGTCTGGCTGTTTCAAGATGCACAATAAGGAGGCACTTGAGGAAAAATGGGCTGAAGAAAGACATTTCTACACAAATGCCACAAAGTTTCCTGCTTACAATACGCCAAACAGCACAGAGACAAGCCTCAAAACTTCTGGAACAAAGTCATTTGGAGTGATGAGAGCAAAAGTGAACTTTTTGTCCACAACCATAAACATTGTTCCATTTGGAGAGGAGTCAACAAGGCCTATGATGAAAGGTCCAC